>JBBKCR010000031.1:6418135-6432727 GCA_037577295.1 Ladigesia roloffi | reverse complement strand
AGAGAGAGAGAGAGAGAGAGAGAGGGAGAGAGAGAGAGAGAGAGAGAGAGAGAGAGAGGGTATCTTTATATATGTACAGAACTGCAGACTTCTAAAGGGTGAGGTGTGCCTGTGATGGATTTTCAGTCTTTCCAACACGACTTTCAAGGTCTTGGTAAATGATTTTGAATTGTGTTTCCAGTATGACTGTCATAAGGTTGGAGCAATATAGGAGGTAAGGTGGGAAAAATATTGTTTTGTCCCTCCCCCCCGCCACCTGCCCAGCACCCCCACTCCCCCCTGGGTAGGCAAAAGGTAGCACACGGCTGCGGGATGCTGCAGGCCAGGGAATATACAGAGCTGGAGCTGTCATCTGGCACAGACAGAGAGCAGGTTAGATTCCATTTTTACATTTTATACACATTTTAACTCATTTCATAGAGATTGTTCCGAGTCTCGTGGGACTGCAGAAACTATGGAGCGTGGGAAATTCATTCCGTAACTGCTCAAATCTGAAGTCAGCAGAGCACCGCTGCAATTTAGCTCCCTTTACCCACGGGCATGAGATTAGAACCTGGCCAGGAAATACGCCAGCCTGTTTGTGAAAAATCTTTGAGCTGCTAGTCCCTAAGTGTGTGCTCATATTTCAAACCTGAGCTGTGTTTGAGCAGATTCTGTAATACGTTTCAGTTTTATAGTTATATTCATACATTTTAAGAATATTTTAGTCTGTTTTAAAAAACATTCTCATGTCACTTTTCTTCAGAGGTATAATCATTTCGGTCCTAAAACTGAAATTTGCATTAGAATTTAAATAAGAGTTAAGTGGGCCAGGATGAGCAGTGGTTCAAATGATACACCTGAATGACTCAGGGAATTTTAGTGATTTTTCACAATTTCTGCTTAATATGGTGGTTGAGGTATGAATCGTCAACCAGAGGTCTCTGATGCGAAATGCATTATTATAGAGAAACATACACACTCAGGTTTCCTTATGGTGGTGGTGGAAGAAACCATGGACAGCGATGTCTATAGGGCAAATACAACCGTTTTACTTGCAATTCAAAATGTCCAAAGGGTTTAAACATGTCTTTTATATGTTTTTCTCCATAATTAAAATTATAGTCAAAAGAAAAACTGCACTGAATACATTCAAAACCTTTAAACCAAAACCTTTCATAAAACCCTTTTTAAACAAATTCTCAGGAATCAGACAGCGCATTCATGACCATTTCATGATAATTTCTTGTGAGTAAGCTTTAAGAGTCATTAAACTTTACAAATATCTGGCTCCTTTCAGCACCACTCGGATTTAATACATTTCTTTAGAATGAAACATTTCAAATCAAACCACTCGAAATTATTTTCTTCAACCATTTATTTTGTACAGAAATTAAGTAATCAACAGTTATGATTATTGGGGATTATTTTTGTAACAAGCAATAAAACAAGCAATGAAGAGTTCATTAAAATGTATTTAAACTGAACCAGTCAGTGTAATGTGAAATAAACCCAGACACTTATAACCGAATTGAATACTGAACTGAGGTGAAACTCCTACCTGGAAATATGTGCATTGTAACGCCTCTAGTGCACATGCATGTCTGCTTTATGCATGGTGCAAATTTTAACCAAACAACACAAGGCACATATTCAGGTAGTCCTGATTGTTACAGTATCATAAAATGTGTCATATCTAGACACCACAGTAAGAAAACCAGGTTTGAATGTTCTGTATTGTTACACCACTGTTTCGGGTTTTGTTCGACAACTGTCTGTATCCAGCCCTGAAACTTTATAGGAAATGTGTTTTTAACTTTCAAGTACATCAATAAGAATTTAAAAAGAACTTCTGTTAATAAGAAAGTGTGGCGGGCAAATTCTGCACTGAATAAATATATGTATAAATACGATGTACATTCTAAATACATGAATGCTCTGTCATCAAAATTGGTACAATTATTCAACACTTTTCATTGGTTAATAAGTTTAACACATCCACATGTTGGGTGTCAAATAGTATTGATTTATGAAAAAAAAACAACAGAAACCAAAAGTGGATTTTTTCCGCCAGAAGGGACGATATTAAAAAAATAACTAAAATCTCAATTTTTCCACATATTTTTTCAACATTGATTAAATTATCAGTAATTGAGTCGTATCTCTCTGTTGAAGAAAATCAACAAAACATGTCATTTAAGAAGAGATGTGCAAACTTGCATATGTTCTTTATTCTTTAATACAAATAATGTTGTTTTATTTGAACTTGCTAGTTGGCTTTGCTAAGATTAGTGATGTTTGTAATTAGCCTTTATTTTTTGATCCGAAGCTTTAACACGGCGCACTCCAAGCTGGGTCAGAGGTGTCGAGGCTTGAATAGTTCATACAGATCTACCTCACAAAGGATAAACTTCTTTGGATGTGCGGGATTACTCCAGTGCCGGGGATTGGGGGTCATGTCGAATGGTAGAAGGAAAAATGTCTTGCATTACAGAGCTTAAGTCACCTGTCTCCAGCAGTTCATGTTTGTGCCAAGTAATTGCGGTACATTTTACGAGCGAGTTCCCTTGCAAGTAACACAGATGGATTACATTAGTCTTTCATCCAGGCACATTCTCATTCCTCAACCGACAGATAATGATGATTTGCCTTACAGATGCACGGTACTTTGTGGAGCATAGAACTCTGTGTGTGTTTGTGTGTGTGTGTGTGTGCGCAAATGTGTGTGTGTTTGTGTGTGTGTGTCTATAGAAAAATCCTCCTTTAATATCCAGCCTAATCCTTTTTCAACAGGGAGGCCTAGATATTTGTTCAACTTTTGTATGGTGCGATCCATTCCACCGTGGTTAATGGCATTTACTCTCAACAAGAAATTCATTGTTGTTCTTTCAGACACATTAAACCTTCTAATTCCCCAAACCGAGGATAAAATACGTTTATTATGTGCTGCTGCTCCACATACATGGTAATAATGAGAATACCCTTAGTGTAAGCTGCTAACAGGCCTATATTTTTTGCTGGAAATGGTGAAAGATTTGTTTTTACATTCAAAGCCAATGGCGCACTGCAACATGTTTTTGCTGTCTGCTTAAAAGAACATAAAGGGAAAATGCCACAGTTCCTAGATCAAGCACTCTAACGAAGCACAAAGTATGCGTGAGGCATTCTGGTCGAATGCCGTCTCTAACCTCTGAGTAAGTTCCCATTCCTTTTGTATGGCACAGTCCCGCAATCTGTTGGGAGTAGATACAATCAATGGAAAGTAAAGGAGCCTTAAGGAAAGGATTAAGGAAATTGGTTTTCTTCAATTTACCAGGCAAGAAAAATGAAAAAAGGAGAAGAAGTAGAAAAAAAGAAGGCTAAGTGAAGCCAGTTTGACATGTAGTCTTTGCATTTTCCCTTCTCTCTAGTGTATTGCATCTCTTTAGTGCATTTTGTTAACCCACCTTTGCCTCCCATAATGAAATCTGCATTGCAACCCCCCCCCCCCCTCCCTTTTCATTCTATGCATCGCCTCCTTTCCTGCCCGCTGACCTTCTGGACAAGATAAGTGCATCCCTCCTACCTGCTCTTGCCTTTAGTATGTTGGCCCCAGTCTTTCCCTGCCATACACTTCAAGGCCCAAAGTGTTGGCAAGTAAAACTAATTCAAGAAATGAGCCATGCTTCTAATTTTTTTTTTAATCTGTTGTTGTTTCTTCAGAGGAAACAACAACATATAATCAATGCTGTTAGAATACTATGTGTTTAATCTTGATCTTTTTTTTATTAGACCCACAAGGCTCCAAATCGGATGGTACTCACAAGAAAGGTACTTCCTTTTTCTTCAATCCAGGAATAATCAAGCTTAGTGATGAATGCACCTGGAGCAATGTCCCATTAACATGTCTGAGGCAGACACCTAGGCTAAATGTAGTTTCTGGGCTAAATGGACTAGAACCGTGCCTGCAGTTGTCTGCTGATGTGCGAGATGAATTGTTTGTGAGATCCTGAAGGAAAGATTAAAAAAACACTTATCCACTGTCAGCGTTTTTAATGGTGTGCAGCTAGTTCTGTTGACCCAGAAGTGGCTCTGTCTGTAATGTCAGTGCTTTGTGAAAGCTTAAATGTCCTGAATGATGATCTGATTTCAGGTCGACCTGTTGTTAACTTAGTTTTTTGGCTTATTTTGTCATTGCATAAAGTAGCATGTGTAGTATATTATATAGTTTAGAGCATGTGTAGTTTAGTGCTTGCTTTAAAATGAAGTCTCCTCAGTGGTTCTTGGCTTAGACATGAGCTTCTAGGAGAAACCTTAGATGATATAGGAAACCAAATGACATCTCTTTAAACCTGTGGATGTATAGACTGGTCCTCAGAAGCCCTTTCATGAACCACGTTTAACCACTATGCCACCACTTTGTTCATTTAGCTGTAGTAAAAATGTGGGGCCCTGAGGAACAGTTGAAGATTGCTCCATGTCTTTATATATAGCAGAATATTTTGTTTAATTATCACAGAATTGCCTTTACAGATATTTTTGCTTGTAAGCAAATGAGCTCTTGCATCAAGAACATTCTCGTAGAGTATTATAAGAGTGCTGAACAGCGTTACATGTTTCTGCTTAATTTCCATGTGTATTTTGATGAACCAAGGGATTCTCAAGAGTAATGCAGTGTAATCCTAAACTTTGTCACGTTTAGGATTGTGTTGGATAATAAAAGTCTACTATTAGGTTCATTATTATCACAATGTGTTTTTATGTCCAGATTGTGCAGCCCTTTAATTCCAGTGGTTTGTATTGAGGTCAGCAGTTATTGGATATCTCTAGCATGGATTGCTCAGTGTTCAGAGAATATTCAGTGTGGTCTCTTTGCTGGCATGCCTTTGGACATTGGCCATTTAATTTTTTTGCTCTTGTATTGCTGAATTGAACTGATGAGTTTGACCTTAGCGTTAACTTTGCTAAATGGTATTTGCCTTTGAGTCTCAAGAGGCCAGGCTAGACGTGATCGCTGGACCACTGATTTCCCTTGATTGCTGGATAGAGGACCAAATGAGTTTTCACACCTGAGTTCAGCCAGAGGGGTGAGCTGTACCCGGCTGCAACTGTGGAAAAAATACAGTTTTTGCTTATGAGCCCTTTTTCTGCTAAAGCCTGCATCCAAGCCTGCACTTCAGGTCAGGCGAGCACTCTTCTTACCATGGATTTACATTCATTTCTTTGTAGTTGTAATGTAACTGATACCAATGATTGATACAATAAATTGTGGCACAATCCATTTCTCTGAAACACCAGTCTGAATGGCAACAAGGACAACAGTATAAACAAGCCCTAAGGCTTTCTGTGGTATTCCTGACTGTATTTGTTGTTATTGCATTAAGGATTTTTAGACTTCGCTGTGACTCTTTTTAATATGAATTACAATCTGTCTGTAAAACAGTCTGATCAGATGAAAATTGTGAATCTTCATGGCTTTCATTGCCTTTTTAATATGAAGCAATACTGATTTGGTGTGAAGCACATATGATGCACATTGGTGAATTGGGGAATATCGGTGTTGTGTACAATGAGCCCACTCTCGGTTTCTGAATAATACATTAGATTAATAATTGAATGTTATTTTTTATTTATATGCAATAGCTTAATGGGTTAGAGGGCATCCCATAAGCCATGTATCATATTGAGATATAGCTAGGCTTGAACAGCTATGGCTGGTGGTGTCATCAGTTGTGTTTAGTGAGTGTTAGAGTGGAGAGGGAGTTTAGCAGTGACTGCAGTCCTAGTCCTCTGGGCTCAGCATTGACACTGAATTCTTATTAGAGGCCTGTTATTTAGCTTTATTAAGAACTGTTCAGCCTGTTATAGGCGCGCCTCGCTCCCAGATGCAAAAGCTTTGTGTTGAGCAGAGCTGAACCTCAGGGATGTTTGTCAGGGCGCCAGCTCCTCAAATGAATGATCGCAGGATCAGTATCCACAAATCGTCTTACGAGGCATTATTCTCTATCCATCATCCGGCTTTTAATTACCATTTGTCCTCAGAAAGATTAGCGCTTGGTATTTGCAGTGTTTCTTCACAAATGCCCCTAAAATTGTTTTATATACTGAATTGCTCTTTTACTAATGATTAAATGAAGCTGTACATTTCTCAAATGGATTGGGAAGCACTGACAGGAATCCCAAGTTTGTACTCTGCTTTGGGGTTTGCTCTAGACTTATAAATGCGAAATTTTGAAATAGTATGTTGGATTGGGAAATGGCTGTGGTTGTGATACCTTAGACTGGAGAAAGTCTATTTAGGATTTTTCAGGTATTAAGTTTTATTTCATCTCCAGTTGCTGCTAATATATTTGTGTACTTATAGATACAAATACATAATCAATAGGGGACTTTAGGATGCAGTTAAACTAGTCTAAGTAGAATATACGTCTGACCATCTTCCCATCTTCCCATATTCTTTAAGATTCATCCTGCAGATGTTTCTGAAAGCAGCTTTATTATCATAGAACAGGGGTGGGCAACTCTGGTCCTGGAGGGCTGTAGTCCAGCACGTTTTGGTGATTTCCCTCCTCAGAAACACCTGGTTCAACTTGACAGTTAATTGTCAGGTTTAGTGAATGTGTTTGAGAAGAACTACCATTAAACTGTCCGGGACACCGGCCCTCTAGGACCGGAGTTTCCCACCCCTGTCGTAGAACAACAAGTTGTTGCGGTTTTACACTGGCTGTGTGGAAATACTTCACATTTTTAGGTGGTCTTCCTAATTATGGAGCTTCAGTTAAAATGTGTTTTTTTTAATTATTAAGTCTTAAGTCTTAATTATTATTTAATTATTAAGTATTAAGTCTTAAGTCTACCAGCCATTTCCGATGGTTTTAGAAGTTATAGCAAAGATGTATCATACCACAGACAGCATAAAACATTGTAATTGGGTCCTTTGTAAATAAGTAACAGTTGAAATAATAATAACGTATATTCATGAAAAATAAAGTGCAATTTTCTGCATTAGCTCTCAGTAAGGCATCTTTACTCAAGTCATAGAATTCATACTTATATGATTTATATAGGCTAATTAAACAGTGATACAACTATTGTGAACCATTTAATTAGAACAGCCTCCATGTGGAGTTCATTTTAAATTTGTAATATGTTTAAGACCAACAAAAGTTAGGGAAACATGTATCCCCCCTCCCCTATGAAGATTAAAAAGTGCATTCTTTGGAAATTGTTTTTATTTAAATAGTCAAAATGTACATCATACATGTTTACATTTTATTAAGCTACTCTCTTATTAGTGTTGTATATATAGTTAAGTATTATAGTGAGAAAAAAACAGCTTTTTATCAGTCATATTTATTTTTATGTGTTAGCATACATGCTAAATATTTCTTTACTAGCCTCTCAGCCACAATGTAGCTGTTTTTATGTGTAGCAGGGAGGGAAACCTTGCTGGGTCTCACCTAATACCACATTTCCAAAAGGGGATTTTGTTTTATAAAGGGTTTAAATTATATAGTTTAAGTTATATAAATATAATTGTTATTAACACTTTTAAAATAGAACATAAAAAGGCAGCACTGACCTGTTGATTGGTAAATAGTAAGCCCATTAATCTCTACTCTTACATCTCCGAACTTATTTCTCTTACAGTCTGTATTTTACCAGTCAGCTTCATCAGATTTGTTATAACACTTGTTACAGAAGTGAAACTCTTTAGTGTTTCCATCAGTTGAAGGTGTTTGTTGACAGAAGTTTCAGAGCTGGTGAAGTAACTATAATTCATAATGTTTTCCTCCCTCAAATAATCATCATTTTATACCCCAAAAAGTGTTATTGTGCTGCTTTATAACCACTGATGAATGAGACAACAAAGAAACCTAAGGATCCATCCAGGCGACAGGAAGACTGAAAAAATCCAAAATTTGCAGCCTCATAAAACACACACACACACACAAACACACACACACACACACACATACACACACACATTTAAAAGGATGCTTTGTAGAGAGAGTGTGTCGACAGCTGTAATAATCCCCTGAGATCATGCTGTACACCATAACACAACACAATACAGCGAAATGCTGGAGGAATAGGACAGACCTGACAGCCAGTCATATGGTCACCATCATATCGCAAAAAACTGACAGGTAATTTAAAGCCATCCCACTTCTGTTGTGGATTTGACTGTAGATGGAATGCAGGATGCAGCCTATCCTCAACCTGAACTGCTGTAATCCAGCTTTCCCCTTTAAGCCACACATTAATATGACTTTTAGGTAAAAATCTTCTATATCCAGTATCAACATAAATACCATATAGAAACACTATAGTGTTCGGTGGACCAATGATAGTGTTCGGTCCTACTCTAAAATAGACATGATGTCTTCTGTAAGTTATTGGACATTGAATTTAAATTGAGTTTTAAATAATAAAAAACAACTGTCAAGGATTATACAATACTTTAGTGTAAGAAGATACTACAAGACCATTGAAACTTCCAAAGCATTCATTAGGTACTTACGGTTAAATACTGTCACTGTTGTTTTAAACACTACTGACCACACTTGATTCAATATTCCAAACAAAAAATGTTTGGAGAAAACGTAAAAATACTACATAATTCTTATACATTAATTATAACTTGGAAATGTAAAACTACGCAATACTCATTAATTTACAGCAGCAACAATTAAAATAAAGTTATGAATAGAGTGTGTGCATGTGGGACTCTGTGTTTCATCCCATCAGAAACAGCTGGAATATAGACCTGCTGGTATATAGAGCACAGAGTAGCTGCTATGCACACACCACTGCACTCACAACGTGTATTGAGGCTTTCCTTATTTTTTACACAGCTCACACTGTGAGTTCATGCAAGTGTGTGCATTTTACACACACACACACACTGCCGCAAATTGTAGAAATGGTTAACGGAAAAAAAGGGAAAAGCGGTCTTTTATTTTTTTACCTTGTTGTATATATGACCAGTGAACAAGGCCACATACCACCAAAATGCATTTAACGATACGGCAAATATAGTTATAATTGAACATTTAAGTCCCTGTAAATCAAGCAATTTCTGCTGGTCCACCCTTTGTGAAATTTGAGCACAATTCTATGGCTAGGATGTATTTTAATAAATGTCTATTTTAATAAATTAGACTGTCTGTCGGTTTCTCAGTAAACTAAGAGAGATTATTGTAAGAAATGAAAGAACACGAACAGCCAACAAATGAGTTTATTGTGATGGTGTTTTTAATCAATGATACTTTAATTAAGTAATTGGGTTTCTCCTGTAATCACGCCAGCTTCCCTGTTGTTTATTTTGTGGTGCGCAGCGGTGCAGACTGTTTAGAGAGACTGATCGACGGAACAGACCCCCAGAATAAGCACCTGCACTAAGTTGTTGACCAGTGTGTCCCATCCATCGCAGTGAGTGGTGGGGGGTGTGGGGGTGGGGGTAACCTCGTAATCCAGTATAATCACGCCGCAGTCAACTGGTTCTCTCTCCCGGCCTGTCTGCTGCGGCCCCGCTATTGATTTATGTCCCTCCCCACGCACACTCCTCCAAGGCTGTCATGTCCCCCCGTCAGTCAGCGCTAGCCTTAGGGCCAGGAAGGGATTCTGGTAATTTAGCAGCCTGTCATTACTTATAGGCATGTGACAGTGCAGGCTCTCTTTCTCTCTATCTCTCTCCTTCTCTCTCTCTCTCTCTTCCTCTGTCTGTCTTTCTCTCTCCTATCTGTCCCTCTCTCTCTCTGTCCCTCTCTATTTCTCTCTCTTTTTCTCTCTCTCTCTCTTTTTCTCCCTCTCTCTCTCCCGTCTCTGCGGCTGGCTGTCACCATGCAGCCTCACACTACCCGCACCCCCCAGCCTGGCCCATTGCGGCCAGGCTGTTATGAATTTTAATACAATCCTTCTAATGGTGAGGGTCGCCTTCAGCTGAATGAAACGTACAATGATGGATGGTGGTTCTAGGTTCTAGCCTCCTTCTCCTTATTTAGATGTTGTTGTGGTGTAGCTAGGCAATTTTAAATGGAATACAAATGGAGTATAGAAATACTTCAGATTTATAGAGCTGGTTAGGAGAGCTGATGTTTTCAAGTTAACTACTAACCCTGGTCTGATCCAATATCAGAATAAATATAAAAGTAATTTTAACAGTCATTTATACTCAAATTAGCATTCTTTTGTTCGCCACATGCTATTGTTTTTACCATTCTCTTTGTACAAACACTCTATAAAAAACATTCTATTAAAATGAATATTAAATATTTGCTATCTGTTTCCACCCAAACAAAAATGAAGAATGACTGAATATTAACAGTGGTATGTGCTTGTTTGTGCATAACTTTATTATTATTATATTATTATAATATTATTATAAACTGTATGGGCTGATATGTTAAAGAAAATGTCCAGTCAGATATTAGAGAGAAGAAATTTCTGGACTAAGTCAAGCTTGAAACAGCACCCACTCTCATTCCATGAAGTCATGTTGTTATCTGTGTATTTCCTGTTGTGGGGCAAATTGTTTGTAATTTATGCATGATAGACCAATTTCAAGTAGCTTCATTGAAGAGCTTCAGATTAAAACTGACATCAGAATATTAAAAGTGGTATTGTGCCATCTTTTGTAGGCACTTATTAATAATAATCAGCTTTTCCTTTGTTTGTGTCTGTAGGGTTTAGTAGAATCACTGTTCAGACCTCTTTTTCTTAGGATTGCCTTATGCATGAGCATTGTAAAAGCAGTTTTCTCCTGTTCACACTAGGGAAATGTTAAAACTATTCACCATGACTATATAAATTGATAGAAAATGACTTATTTTCCCACGTTAATACCAAATCTCTCGCTAGTTCATGCAGTGGAGAAAAATTGCTTGTATGATTTGTCTTCCATAATTTTTTTCTCCCTGCAAAAGAATACCCAGCAGGACCATTCGCAACTTCAGTCGCAACTTTTTCTCTTCATCAGATCAAGTGGGAGCTTGACATCTTTTTTTTTTTCCTGCTGTATTGAGGCACAAATTGAAAAGCGCTCTGCGCCAGACGTTTATGCATGAGGAGCGGCAAAGGGCTCTTGACATTTACCCCTCTGTTGACACAGCACTGTGCACTTCTAGATGAGGAGACTGAGGAGCACTTTGTTTTCTCCTGTTCGTCATCGCGGGCAGGAGTGCTCCACTCGTCTGTGCGCGTGGGCAGTATACTGTATATTAGAGCAATAAAAAGAGGAAGTTGCCTTGCCAACACCTTATAGGTACAGCTTAAGCGATATGAATATTTAATGTGCCTCAACCATTGTGTTTCTGCTGAGAGCAGCTGGATTTTTAGCCTAAGCAATATCATTAAGGTTTCTTTATTTATATGCCGCATTTTCATCAGTGGCACTCCACTTATTGGGGAGGCACCTTGAGTGCCTGTTGATTGTAATAAATTTGTTCCCTTCACTTTTCAATGGCTATCATATGCGGACACTACCTTGGATGCAGTGCTCTCTTGGAAAACAGGCTGTATATTTTTTGCATCTTAATTTTTTTGAGGTTTATATTCATTTTTTACTGTCCACATTGAATACAACAGGTTGTTTTTTTTACTGACATATGTAAATGTCTCGTGTTCTGATTGGCTGTCCTGCCACTGACAAATATAAATGACCCTTGTTCTGATTGGCTGTCCTGCCATCTGACATATGTGAATGACCCTTGTTCTGATTGGCTGTCTTGCCACTGACATATGTAAATGACCCATATTTTGATTGGCTGACCGGCCACTGACACAAGTTCTGATTGGCTACCTTACAACCTGAACTTAACACGAACAGCTGGAGCCCAACTGCTGTAGACCGAATAGACAGATTATACGTAAATATGTTGGTTTTTGTGATGTCACAAGTACACTGAATTTAAATCGAGTGTTTAGCCTCCATATATGGTCTTCCCATAAATATTCCACATTGTAGACTAAGGAGTGGATGGTTCATTTTGACAGTGTTTACATACTGTATCCAAATCTTGTTTCAAAGTAAAAACAAGGAATTTTCATGAAATGGGTCCTTTAATGGGAGTTGATTGGAGATGCTTTTAAAGTTCTAGCATCCAGTAGTGACCTGACTGAAACATTGTGGTCTGAAAGCAGTGGTTATAAATGAGTCACTGTGTTGGTGAGTTGCAGTGTCTGTTACAAAAATAGTGAATTTCTGTCTATGCTCGCCACTCTCTCCTCTCCATTGGCATTGGTGGGCAAACCTGTAATTTGTCTGCAACCCTTGAAGATTATATTCACCCAGGGGAAAACTGGAAAAGTGATACATTGCCATGAGTGACAAAATAATCTCAGCACTGAATCTCTCAGTGTCCTCAGTCAGCTTTTTAAGTGCAAGATTGTCTGCTTGCTCCTAGAAACCATCTAAGAGAGGCTTCAAAAGGCTAGTGTCTCTTGGACTGGCTCTTTTCTTCAGAGGACAGAACAGGCCTATCTGGGCTGGTGTTGTGTTTATGATGCCGCAATATACAGAAGCGCAGTGAAACGTGTGGCGCTTCCTAACTACTTCATTTTCTACACAGACTGGGTGGAGTGATACGGTGCCGAAACGAGTATTTGATACACTAAGGCAGAGCAGCTGGAAAAAAAATTGACTTGTGCCGGCTGCCACGGCCCTTTCTCAGCGTATCGTGTTCAGGAGTGCTTTGTTTGCAGGGCCCAGCCAATCATTTGGCAAAAGCCTGGTAAAGCATATCATTCTGGGCAATGAGTCACCGGGGCCTGACAGTTAATGAGCGCCACCCCTCTCCCTTTCCCTGTTTCTTATTGGAGGTGCCGGCAAGTGAACTGCAATGGCAGCGACGAGGCTACATCTCTCTATAGCACTGCGTCACATGCAGCTAGGAATGTCAAGACTAGACAAATTATTCCTAGCGGTGTGCTACCCAGTCGAGAGAGAGAGCCCCAGCAGTGTAAGGACAAGAGGCCATCCAGTGCTCATATATACCAAATTGGCCTTAAAGGAATACTCCCATTTTTTTACACCCATTCTTTATCTGCCATGACTGTAGCATATGGTCATTCGTACAAGGCAATCATTTCACTGTGTACGTCTGTAAGAACAGACAACGCATCAAACACACTGCTAATTGACATTAGTGTGTAGTTGCTTTAGTATCACCTATTTATTTCTCTTAAAATATACATATTCCATTGCCATCCCATTCAACTAATGGATATAGCAGTGCAATATATCATATTGTATTGAATAGTGTATTGTTGTATTGTTATTAGCATGTTAGCTTAAGGCTAATTTGTTATTAACTCATAACATATTAGAATATGATAGGGTAGGGGCACTTGGCACAAAATTGGGAAATACAGCATATTTTACTTCCAACTGAAGAATATCACAAGCATGGCTTTCAGGTCTAACAGATGTTAGACAGCATTTCTGAAAGATTCGAAAATGGACGGCAAGCTTTGGTATAAAATGCATCCATCTATCTTACCACATAGTCGGTGTCAGTTATCCCTAACATAGTCATTAGGTGCTGTTCCAGTGTATGTAGGGCAAAAGGCAGAGAAACACTTTAGAAAAAGGCAACATGTGAAAACATGTGATATAGCCATATATGTGATATCGGATATCGGTTGGACAGCCCCAATCTCTATACTCCAGTTTGCAGCTCACGCGGGACTTTAAACTCGACGCTGTGTAAATACACGAATTGTCGGCAGCAGAAGTTTTCCAAAAATTCAACAAATTTACAGCAAACAACACAAAAGCAAAAAGAAAATCAGAGAAGACTCTTAGGTCTCCCTTAATCCCTCTTTTCTGTGTTTTGTTGGTTGTTTTGCCCTCTCCCCCTCTCTCTATCTCTTAAAATGTGACAAGGCTAAAGCTGGGCATCTCGGCTGGTCCACCTTAAATACAGAAGTGGTGAGATTATGCTCTGCCCTTGTCGTGTCTATGAATTCATGTTATTTTAAATGTATTCATTTTGTACTTTATTATTTTACACAGTTGTTGCTGCAAAAATTCACATAATACTTAAAATGACCATCTCAAAACATGATAAGGCTGAATTTTGGAATCTTTATAAGTCGGCAGTTCCACCTTAAATACAGAATTTGTAATATGCTGTTTTTTCTGAATTCATGTTATTTAAAGTTTTGCACTTTTTACACACTTCTTGCTGCTAAAATGGAATACTTGATCTATTTCAATGATTCAGCCAAGATTTTTTTTTTACAGCTGTTGCTGCTACCTTTTTCTGTAAATAAATTCATTTGGAGTGCCTTTAAATGAATGTACTTGTGTATATATTTGGCTCTTCTAGTAAGTGCTTAGTAGTTTATCTATTCTGTGATGTTACATTATTAACAATTTCAACAAAAATAATGCTAATATTAAAGTAAAAATAAATATTATTTTGGAATCTGTACAGGTATCGGCAGTCGTGTATTGGAATTAGATCAGAACTGGAAAAACGTGGATCAGCCTATCACTAATAAAATATTTTTCCATTACAGGACTTCAGTGTGCCTGATTTAAAGTTAGTAAAAATGTAAATGTGAACTGCTAGCCTACTACTGCCCAAAACATGTTTACTGATGAAAAAACGGCAAAAATAAAGGACA
>JBBKCR010000031.1:6397556-6418035 GCA_037577295.1 Ladigesia roloffi | reverse complement strand
AAATGTAAATGTGAACTGCTAGCCTACTACTGCCCAAAACATGTTTACTGATGAAAAAACGGCAAAAATAAAGGACATCCCTGCATAAATGGCAGAAAACACGTTTACATTTGACATTTGTAGCTGTTTAGCTGCTTATTCATTGAACCCTTTAGTATTTTTAAGTCATGTATATGGTACGGTGGCAGGAATAAGAACAGGTGTCCAGATTGTGACACCACTAACATGTCAAGTTGAAAAATGACTTTTGTGAATTTAAAACCCTTAGAGAATTGGCAGAAAAATGCTGGAGTATTCCTTTAAACTATGCCAATGCTGATTCACACCATTCTGGAAATAACCCCTGCACCTTATCAAATAACCCTCTATAAATAAGCATGATCGTGTCATTTTTTTTCACTTTGTAATGGAAAATCTTAGGTTGCAAACCAAGATAATGTCCTCTGGGGCACATATATCTCGAGGAAATATGCAAGGCTAGAACTGATTAAAACTGCCCTGATCCATGTTCCTCTCCAGCAATCTACCTATTCAGCACTGTGAGATATTCAATAGCTCCAGACAGCATGCAGAAACACAATTGCGTTTTCAACAGGCTGTTTAGCAGGCATGTGCGTGACCGTATCGGAAGCGTGGAGCGGTCTGACAGCGTATTTATGAGGTTGTGAGGCTCCGTGTCACTTTGAATATCCTCCCTCGGTTTCCGACCCAAGTGCAGAGGTGGTGACGTCTTAACTTTTGGTTCTCCTGCTGTAAGCTTCGGAATTCTGTTGTGCACAAGCACTTCTGTCTCCTTCAGATGCTTTTTATATTTCTTTATTCCTTTATTTATTTATTTATGTTCCGAAACGGAAGCCTCTTGGCACTCATACAATAGACATGGACTTCACGACTCAAGCCCAGAATAATGGCTCGCTTGTTTACAATATTGTCCTCTCTGGTTTCATTGAGAGTCGGCTCCCGCCAAGCTCTAATCATATTAGTGCCTGTACTAGCAGGTATTCCGTCCATCGGAGGAGGGTCACCTTAACATTGCATTATTTTCTCCAACCTTGAGGTCGTCCTCTTAGCTTGTCTGTAATAAAGCATCTCACTGACATCACACTGCCTTTCTGGAAACGTACCCTTAGCCAATGTCACCTTGTTTTTCAGACATAACAACTGTGGTCATTGTTTATGATATAAATGGTATTGAGATTGACTTTTACATGTCTTAAGCACTCAAAGAAACATGCAGGTAAGTTCCAGTACTTGTGAGCTTTTAACATGTAGCCTAAAACTTAACTATACATTTGCGCTTAGTTTGTTGTCCTGGTTAGATTCACTAGTTAATTTCTGCTTGATTAAGGCTTTGTTTCTCCCCACAGGTCCCCCTGTGAACGTAACATGCAACATTTTTATTAACAGTTTTGGATCCATTGCTGAAACGACAATGGTAAGTCCAAACAGTAAATACAAGTTCTCACTTAAATGGTACTCTATTCTATATATTTTTTTTCCTATTGTATTTTTCCCTTGAGGTCTGATGCCTCATTACATGGCTATTTTCCAAACTCCTAGAGTAAAGTTGTTTTTTCCAAATAAGGAAAGAAATGGTCCAGATAAGTTCAGCATGAATAGACCAGGCTAAAATGCTGTAAGCTGAATAAACAGGTGGGTGTCCATGTGTGTGACATCACAAAATCTTTGGATAAATAATGTGATAGTTGTACAGTTTGGTCTATATATTATATTTATAGCCAAAGGCTTTCAAAATAAATCAAATAGTGCCAGCGTCCATTTGACATCACCATGCATATAAAAGAGAGAGCAATTTCTTTTATGGAGCCTGTATGATGGAAAACTAATATTCTGACTTTCATTACGTACCATTCAATATTAAATTTTCATTACATACTGTTCAGTCCCCAGTCCATATATCTCTGATATCTACATATATATGTGTGTGTGTGTGTATGTGTGTGTGTGTGTGTGTGTATGTGTATGTGTATGTGTATGTGTGTGTGTTTTATATTTGTAATATGTTTTTGTGTGTGCAGTTGGGGTGTGTGTGTGTACTGATGTACCTACACACACAAACAAATATATATGTAGATATTACACAAATATGGATCAAACTCAAAACATTACTTTTCCATCATGAAGGTCACATAACAGAAATCGCCCTCTCTTTTGTATTCATGATGATGACGAATGGTCGCTGGCCCTATTTTGAGTTATTTTGAAAGCCTTTGGCTACTGTGGTGTCACATTGCTGTTGTATTGGGTGTTTGATTAAGCACGCACAGGGACAGAGTGTGTTTTAACACTCAGACACGTGGATGCTGACTTGGCTTTACCCTGAGAGGCCAACATTTTTGATTCACACACGGTCAGACAACTTCCTCCCGGTATGTTGTTGGGTAAACCGAACTCACAGGACCCTGTGTTACTTAAGGGCCCAGTGGAAGGTGATGCAACACGCCTGCTGATATCTATTCACACCCTTTCACGAGTACTTCACGGTCCCTTCAGACATTCTCCAGGAGGCCTATGCACGTATCTCCACCGCCACTGGCCTACGGGAGCAGCTCGTTTAGAGCCATTGCAGCATTTCCCACCCCCTTTCTCCTCCACAGCTAGTGGAATTGATCCGAATGACCGGCAGTGGCGCTCAGACCCGTGAGTGAGGTCGGCCCGTGGAGCGGGGCGAGCCGAACACAACCAGAATGACGTCGATAAATCTTTAGTGCTTATAAGGCTGCAGAGAACAATATTTCATGCCGCAATGATCCGCCCAGCTCTGGCCACGGCTGGGACCAGCAATCCCCCCTGGACCACGTCCGTCCTAATTGTTTACGCCATTTCGAAGGTACGTGGCCCAGGGGAGTGGCGAGTGGCTATTTAATTAGCTCGCCGGCTCTTCATTTTCTAGAGGAGCTTGGAGTGTGAGCGCATAAATCCGAGGCAGTCTTCCATTTGTTCGCAGAGTTAGTTGTGTCAGAGTCGTGCGAACAGCCAAACTTTTTCTAATATGTCACAGTCAGGAAGGGATCTGGCCTTGGGCTTGAATCACATTATGTGTGGGCTGTTGTCATAAATCAGTCTTTTTAGCCTGGAGAAATCATAGAGGGAAATATGAAGTCTCTCTTTTTTTTCTCTCCTTCTTTCCTTTTTTCCCCTCTTTAGTTTGTGCTGATGAATGTGTGCCCACTCTCTGCTTGTTTGCTAGATTCATTCTGTTGGAAAATAGCTACGCCTTTGAAGGGCAGCCTCTTGCTTTAGGCATTGTGTTCTCTGTCCAAAGACTGGCTGTATTAATGGGTGTCAGATAACCATAGTTGACTTGGGAGGAGGATTTACAGCTAGCTGCTCTGCTCATGGTAATCCAGCATGTTACTAAAACAACATGGTCGATGGAGCAGGCGAGCAGAACACCTGAGAAATCACTCAGGGCCAAACACATTATTGGAACACTAGCTAGCTGTGCTGCGGTGCTGTTTTCCAGTGGGCATGGATTATTTATTATAAAGAGGTTGATTGTTATTTTACAATGGGCATGGGCTGTTTATTATAGGGGGGGAAATATTGACATGGCCGAATCGATAAAGACTGCTACTCCGAGTAGGCGGTAGCAATTGTTCTTTCCGAGACATAAATTTAATAACCTGAAACAGATGATTTTTCTCTGTCAAAATATTTTGAAATCCAGGGGACTGACAGGTCACCTCACATTAATATAATTGCCCCGAAATGTTGTGGCAGATTGCCATCGCAAAGGTCACATGGTATATTTCCTCTTGTGCTGATAAGTCATCCAGAGGTGCATTACTGCCCAGACAGTTTCATGACCTCCCCGAAATTACAGAACTGCATGTTTCCAAGTGGAACAGACAGTCGACTGGGACTGTGGTGCACTGCTGTTACTTTTATGCATTGTGGTTTTATGTGACTCACCTTTATGCAAGCAAATTATAATGATTCCCAATCATATCTGACAAATACACACTAAAACAGACTCAGATCACAAGTTAAACCGAATGACAGACTTACAATCCATGAAATCTATTGGAATCTATTGGCTTTTGCAATATAGATATGTCTGAAAGGCTGGGATATGTAAATGAGTCGAACACAGAATTGGTTTATTGTTTGCTATGAGCATTCTGAATCACAGTTCAAAATGAGTGTGTCGGAATGAATCTTGAATATATTAACACTATCCAGTAAACACAAATTCCATTAGGTTGCCAATTAGATTGTTATGTAGTGAAGCAGCAGAAGAACCACTTTCAATATATTAGGGCAGTCATTGTTGATTATCTAAGTAAAGACGTAATCTAGCAATGGTTTTAATGATGAATTATATCTAGTTTGTTCTTTTTGCTGGCTTTGCTTTTTTACAAGTCATAAATGGACCAGAAAATAACAGTATTGGTGTTCACTTCCTGCTCAAGGTTTAAAGAGGGATGAGTAAAAGGCTTAAACATGGACATGTGAAATATGTGAAGCTTATAACAGACACTTCTTTATTTCCTCTATTTCGGCGATGCACACAGAAGCAAATTAAGAGTAAATTCAGTAAAAACTCACCTAAAGTAAAAACAAGATCTAGATTAACAAATAAACAAAAATCAAATACATTTATAACTGAAATAACATTCCAATCCCTTCTTCTTAACATGGACTGTATAGATTATAGCATGTTCACTGATTGGATTCACTGACTGGTAATTTAACCAATAAACTATCAATAATAATGTTTTATAAGTGAAATGTATAGCCAAGCAAAGCAACATGGTCTTACACTCTGATCTTGAGAAGTTTTCTTTTACCTCTTCACATCAAGCATTTTTGATATAACACCTGGCATATTGCAGTATTGTAACAATAGCAGTATTGCTACAATGTTATTTTCAGCATGCTGTGCTTTACAGGAGTAGAACCAGAGTGGAGTCGGGTCGCGCTGATGCTAGCAGAGAGCTCGGGGAGGAGATGCACGCACTCCCTTCACCCCTGCTCTGTTGACATTGCTCCACTTGTGTGTCACAGGATTACAGAGTGAACATTTTCCTGAGACAGCAGTGGAATGACCCGCGGCTGGCCTACAGCGAATACCCCGACGACTCTCTTGACCTGGACCCCTCTATGCTGGACTCCATTTGGAAGCCTGATCTCTTCTTCGCCAATGAAAAAGGAGCCAATTTCCACGAGGTCACAACCGACAACAAGCTACTGCGGATTTCCAAAAACGGGAACGTGCTATATAGCATCAGGTGACCTTGAATTACCAAGATCTGCCTCTTTGTCTAAAAGTATGTGATGCAGCGAGTATACATACATATTTCAGAAATCAGAAGAAATAGCTGCACAGAGACACAGACATGAACAGTACAGCATATATCTAAATAAATCCATTAAAAACTCTGCAGAAAACACAAAATATGAAATACTTGATGAAATATACAAAAATGCTATTGATATATGTGCTGTAAGCCTTAACCAGAGGCATTTTATTTTTCCACATTTTTAGGATATAGCTCAAACAGAAAAAAGATAATAAGCTGTGTATTTAAAGCAAGCAAACAGTCATTTCCAATTTCCAAATTGATTTTAGATCTGATCTGTCCTGCAGCACAGTGTTAAACACAGCTTAGATGGCAGGAGGGTAATGAATAGCTTTATGTAGGATCTAGCGCTTCCTCATCTCTTAACTTGACACCATCAAATGAACCCTTCAGTACAGTTCGTTCTCGGCTGTGAAATGCCTCTGAATTGCAACGGGTGCGCGGCACACTTTGATTGAAAAAAGCTGGTAAATAATGGTTGCATTGCTATAGCGATGCTATCACAGGATGGACAGGATGGGATATAACTGCGCTCCCTTTACACTGACAAATTTCTGGATGTAGAACAAGCACTGCATTGTACAGTAAGAAACTTTAAGAAGACCTAAGTGTAGTCCTGGACTAAATCATTGCTAGTGGTGAATCACTGCTGAAAATTAGGGTTAACCAGTAATCATGGTTATTACTTTCAATACGGAATACCTGTGCTTTTTAATTCCATTTTTTTAATCCTCCCCATCAGTCAGTACTAGTGTGTGATACTTATTTGTTTTTACTGTTTACATTAGACAAAACACAGATCCTGTACACAAATCTGACATTTTAATACATTTTGTAAAGATTTAGTAGCAATTAATTATTTTTGCTATTTATACCCACACTTTTAAACTGTGTGTGTTATTCGCTCATATTGACTGTTTCCAAAAAAATCTAACTGTGACATATCTTTATCATTCGTTTTTCTTTAAAGAATTGCCCTGTCATATTTTTGCCAAATAGTCCACCACTTCTCTTTTGTTGACCAAAAAAGAGGGAAATAAGTAAAGAAGTTGTACTTGTTCTCACCCATTGTGATAACAGGATGGGTGAAATTGCATTTGAAGCCTGTTTTATTTAACCTTTGATGCTCTTGCTGTTAACAGGATAACGCTGGTTCTGGCCTGCCCGATGGACCTGAAGAATTTCCCTATGGATGTACAGACCTGTATAATGCAACTGGAGAGCTGTAAGTACGCCAGGCAGGATTTATTCGCTGGCTCAGAGATGGATGCTTTGCAGGCTCGTAGGAAGAAATGAAGAGCACAGTGATTTAAGTCCTGCCTTCAAGTAGACCCAGCAGTCAGTGGGGAGATGCTGCAAGCTCAGGCTCCTGCCTGCTCCTGCCCTTGCACTTATGGATTTTTACATTAGTTATTGTTCTCAGGGGTGTGGCAGAGTCAAGCAATTCAGTGCTTAGCGCGAGAAACCAGCGTCAGTAGTTGTTGAGTGTGATTGGTTATGTGATCCTTGTTCTCTCCTTTATGAGCCTTAATCATTCCAGATTATGTGAATGCTTTCCCTCTTGAATATAGTCACCATATTCACCCCATGGGTGGGCAGTATGGAAATATATTATTGTTCTCAGGTCATTGACTCTTATTGCTTTTGGCTAGCCTGAATATTAGCTTACAATCATTTTGAACAAACCGGTTAGCGATTAAATATGGAGAAAATGGCAACAACAGTAATGATATTTGGCCTGTAAACAATCATGTCATACCAAAGTAATAACTCTAGACTACATTTGTGACTTCAGAATGAAATTCAGGTGAAAAAACGTAGCTGCAATCACTTGTTTAGCCATTTAGCTGAGAGACAGGCTAGCTCATAGGTTTACCTGATACTTTTGTATCCAAAACTATGTGTTATTAGCAGTATTTTTAGAACATTGAACTACTTGATGTATCAGTTAGAATAATTCTAGAGTAAAACACTTAATGTAAAATAATATATATATATATATATATATATTTTTTTTTTTTAGTTTCTGAACATTTGTCTTCGTAAATCATTTGTTTTTAAATGTTGAAGAAAATCTGCTTCTTTAAATAAGGCTCTACAATTTTTTGTGAACAGCTTGATTTTAAACCGCAAAAACTAAAAACCCTGATGCATGTTGTTTATCATGGAGATCTTCAAGTCCTACCTTATCTTTCCTCTCTTGTCTAACAGTTGGCTACACGATGAATGACCTGATATTCGAGTGGGATGAGAAGGGGGCAGTGCAGGTGGCTGACGGTCTGACGTTACCCCAGTTTATCTTGAAGGAGGAGAAGGACCTGCGCTACTGCACCAAGCACTACAACACAGGTCAGCTGCTTGCACACACACTCACACACACACACACACACACACGCGCTGAAGCCGGGAGAGAACTGTGTATGTGAGGCTCCCCCTGCTGCTATTTCTGTAGTGCAGAAGCAGCACAGCCACAACATATGTTTTACGGCTACACAATGTGCACATTTACTAATATTTCCGTTGTATTGCAATTCTCATGGCCTGTAATGCATTATAATGGATCAGTCAAGCAAATAATGTGATATGAGTAAAGATTAGCCTGCGTTAAATTGATCCTCACTGGGAACTATGACTGGGTGTTCACAAAATAATGTAAAGGCTTAGTTGCGCATTGTGGCACATTGAGATTAGTATCTCACAAAAAATGTCAGTATTACAATAATGGATATGCAATACATAGTGCAGTCCTTACACACACACACACACATACAAACCTCTGCACACAAATAGACATTTAAAAACACCTATATGCAGGCATCAACACACACTATGGTTCTTTGTTACAGCAAGCGTTTTGAGCAGATAATAGTGTGTGGCTGCAGGCTGGAAGTGCCGTGGCTATGCTCTGTTTCTTCTTCATGGTCGTTCACTTGGGCTGAAAACCATCTGTCCGGTCATCCTCGCCAGTCAGGATTTGTTACCCTCCAGATAAAGTGGGGGAAAGGCTGAAGGCCAATCTAGTCAAGATCTAAAATAGAACAGGCCAAAACAGAAGGGACACCGGGAGTGTGGCTCTGTTGTTGTTTCCTCAGGAATTAAGAAGTGTGGAGTGGAGTGTGAAGATGAAGGTCATGGGGGTGATTTCTGTGTCCCTTCATGTGTAAAATGCACTCACACATGACTGTAGCAGACGTTTAAGTCCTAGTCGGCCTATGGAAAAGCCTGGAGTTTGTTTTGCAAGCACTCGTATCTTCGCCAGGTCGAATAAATTGAATGTTCAAATCCATATTTGAGTCTGTCCATTCCAATACCGTATCTGAAATGTTTTTCCATTCCACAAATAATGTCTGAGCTGTTTGGCTCAGCTTGATACTACTCAAATGACAGAGCTGGCTGTCAGGGAGCGTGCATGCATGCGCCTATCTGTCAGTATATCTGTCCGTCTGTCTATGGTGGAACTAAACCCAGCTGCTGTGCCCTCTCTCTCACCGCAAGCTTCGTTTCCAGCATAATAAAGCAGATTAGAATAAGCTGAGCATGTGGACATGCATAGAATAAACTCTCTCTGAAGACGGACCTTCTCATATCTTTTTATTTCCCTTTCATTGGAGGAGACCAATGTTTGATCAGAATGATGTACAAGTTGAGCATTGTTTAGTATTTAATGCCAGCATGTTTTTGAGGCTGTTTTGACAGTGTTTTGTTTAGGACATTGTGAAATTGTTTGCATGAGTTCTTGTTTCATGGTATCAGAATTATTATCTGCTTTGGATTTTCTGTGAATTTGAATGGGAATTGAAAGTCATGGCACCACTGACTCTGTTCCCACTCTCAGGTTTTATCATTACTACCTGCTGTGAGAACTGAAAGTCATTTGAATATATTTTCATGCGATATATGTACCATGGGTTGCTTTTGTTGGCCAATGCTGAAATTTCCTCAGGCCACTGGAATGTTAATCAGCTTCCTTTCCCATTCGATTACTGAGGAAGATTGAAAATGTCCATCCCTAGGTGAGGAACACTACTGCTGTGTGCTGTCTCCGCTTGTGGCCTTGGCACCTCTCCGTTTAGGCTCGGTGGTGAATAAACCAGCTAGAACCCCGAGGGTCTTTCTAAGCCCCCCAACACAACCCCTCCTCTCTCCTTCCCCTGACATAAATATACTCTTCAAGGGCAAGCTTTCCCCCCCAGCTAGACCTGAACTGCAGTTCTTTCAGCCTGTTGTTGTGCTGCTCAAGTTCACAAACAGTCTCTGATCCACCATAAACCACTGATGTTAAAAGGGTAACTCAGTGAAACGTACAGTTTTACTTTCCCTCTCATGTAGTTGATTAGGTCGTTTTGTTTACGTTCCTACACTAGATGGAAGTATTGGGACGTCAGACCCGTACACTGACAGCGACTTTAAGAACTTGCATTCAAATGCATAGACTTTTTTCCACAAGATTTTGAGTTTCTGTGGGAGTTTCTGTGGGAATTTGTGTCCGTTCATTCTGTAGAGCATTTCTGAGGTCAGACACTGATGTTGGATGAGAAGGTCTGGTACAAAAACTCCATTCCAGTTCATCCCAAAGGTTTTTGATGGGGTTGAGGTCAGGGCTCTGTGTGGGCCCATCAAGTTCTTACCCACTGAACTGAAATGTCTTGATCTGTTGAAGCATTAAGATTGTCCTTCAGTGGAAGTAAGGGGCAACCTAATTTAAAGTCTGTGGCAGTACCTTTGTCCATATAGTGTTTAACTCCCTTCCTATTTCCACAACTTTATAGTTTAGAAGAAGTTATTTTTCTTTATTCAGTATGCCATAAAAGAGAATTAAGTAATTTAATATTAGTTGTGATGAGTGTGTCTCTATGGGGTTTATATTTATTAACCAACTTTTAAATTAAAAATGTCTTGGCCTGCTGAAGCATTGAGTTTATTATTCGCTGGAAGTAAGTGGCCCAAACCCTGAAAAACGGGTGTGTCCCAATAATTTTGTCCATATAAGGTATTTAGCTTCTGTAAACTACAGCTGGATTTATGAGGCTTTTAGCAAGTCTTATACTAATCACTGCTTCAAGTCACTATAGCATAAACTCCATGGCATACTTGTTATGTATTTTGACATTTTTATAGCATAGGTACTTCAGTAATGCACTGGATCTTGGGATGTGTAGTCTTTAAACTTTCTGTGGTTGAACAACAATAAATGAAAAGCAACCTTGTCTCTCAACCTGTGTCTCCATCTAATCTTTCAGTACTTATTGTATATCCAGTATTTAGTAAAGTACTGAAGATGTAACAATATTGTTATCACTTTAATTTAACAAAAAAATGTAATCATTTATATTTTTTTCTCTGATCTGTTTATTGTGTTGCGTATCTCTAACTGATTTGCTGAAATTGGGTTTGATCTTTTGTGTCTCTGCAGGCTTGTGCTCTGGAATCTGTTTTGTTTGTCTTTGTTTTCTTTTACGCCCATCCCTCCCTCTGGGGTCCCGTAGAGAGACTAGACTGTGGATGTAATTTTAATTGTTTTGGTTGTTGTTGCTGTGCAACAATTGTATCCTCTCACTTTCTGCTCACACAGTTGTTTACGGCCCTTAGCGATGATCGTATGTGGCTCATCATTAACGCCCTTTTTGCCTGATGTAGCGATGAACACCCAAAGATTGTTTATTTGTGTATAATATATTGCATTATGAAAATAATGTAAGTATTATTCCAGCTTCATGCATTGTCTTGCTGATGAATATAAATGCCTGGAATATTGCCCTGCTAGGCTGAGTAGACTGAGCTCCACTACTGAGACCAAGACTCAACAAAGACGCTTCACTTACTTGGTGGAAGCAAAGTTAACTAGACACAAAGCGTAGTGTTTCTACAGTGCTTACAGAGTTTCCTTTAGTTTACTATGTTGTAAATATAAAAGACGTGGTAGTTTTAGAAAGGTCTTTTTTTCCAGTTAATGGGATTTAAGTCTATATCATGATTAATGCCATCGTTTTTAGAGAAATGAACCATTAATATCTTTACATCAAAAGTATACCTGCATCATTTCAATTTGTATATTTTATATCTCATTGTGCTTTATGAGATAGGGATTACTGATCACCTGAATCAAATCTTACTTAATGAGGAAAAGGATAAAAATTCTGCTGTAAGAGAAAATGTTGTTTGTTTTATCTGAGAGAATAAGAAATTGGTTTTCTTTGAATTATTCAAGTTCTGTAAACACTGAATCATTTCTCTTATTTTGATGTTTTGTGATTTCCTTTAAAATTATGTTTCAAAGATCAATATTTTTACTTAGAATAAAAAGAATATAAGGACAAATAATATCAGCATTTCTTAAAAACTAAGGCAAAGCTGTTCAGGTCAATAATCAAATATGCGGAAATGTAGAGATTTGTAGCTTTTTTTTTCAGGAGCTGTATATCCCTTTTATTATATGATTTGTTTTTGTACAAGGGAATCCCCCTTTGCCCAGTGTCAACTGTATTTGTATGATTTGTGTTTCAGGGAAGTTCACGTGCATCGAGGCTCGCTTCCATCTGGAGAGGCAGATGGGTTATTACCTGATTCAGATGTACATCCCCAGCCTGCTGATTGTCATCTTGTCGTGGGTGTCCTTCTGGATCAACATGGATGCCGCCCCTGCTCGGGTCGGTCTGGGCATCACCACTGTGCTGACCATGACCACCCAGAGCTCAGGGTCCAGAGCCTCTCTGCCTAAGGTCAGTCTGATCCACAGACACCACATTTAACAAACACTCTCTCTCTCGCTCGCTCTCTCTCTCTCTCTCTCTCCCTCTTATCTGTCTCTCGCTCTCTCTGTGTGTCTCTCTCTCTATCTGTCTCTCCCTCTCTCTCTTATCTCTCTCTCTTTCTCTCCCTTTTATCTGTCTCTCCCTCTCTCTGTGTGTCTCTCTCTCTATCTGTCTCTCCCTCTCTCTCTTATCTCCCTCTCTCTCTCTCTCTCTCTCTCTCTCTCTCTCTCTCTCTCTCTCTCTCTCTCTCTTTCTCTGTCTAACATGCCTAAAGCTGATTTTTCACTTATATTGGCATTGATGCATTTTCTAGTCAAAAGCAGAGAACCAGAGTACTGGATATGATAGCCTGGCATTAAAAATATAGGGTGGTATAGTTCACATTCACTTTCATCAAATCAGCTAATGTTTAAGACAGCAGAAGATAACATGCATAAAATGAATGACCTTTGTAGCTCTATGCAACATTTTCCTAACTGGTTTTATTGGACTTTATCTGTTTTGTTCTGCTTCTCTTATATCATCTAGTAATACAGAAAAAAACACATTTTCAAAAATAAAATAAAAAAAAAATCTATCTGAGGCACCCTGCAAATGACACACACTGCAGTATTTATTAGGAATCATCACTCTTAAAAGTTAGAATCAGTGTAGTGTACTGGTGTAAACAATATGTTTTCTAGGATCACCTGTACAGCTTACATGTTAAATCACTGATACACAGAATTTAAATTCAACCCCAGAAATCTTGCTAGTGATAATTCTTCTCAGTACCTGTGTGTGGTGTATCTGTCACATTGATTATAAGCCTAGATGTTTAATGGATTTTCAAATTATTTCTGCATGTAGTATCCTTAAAATAGAGTTTAGGGATTACATTGTGTAAAATCTGTATGCTGTTCTTGCACTAAGTCACTAAACCTAAACACTGTTTGTGTGTGATACTGGTTTTCTTTAGTGATACGGTCATGTTAATAATCATCTAGTTGTGTCTAATTGTCTGGAATCATGATGATTTACCTAAAAGAGGTAATGTGAGTAGTTGGAATTGGTAATAGGCTTATATCCAATTGTCCTCTCCTGATATTCTTGACAGAAATATAGTTTCTACTTCATGCTGAAAATGGCATTACTCTATTTAATCACCTAACGATACAAAACATACACTTTAAATTAAACAGAAGGTGCTACACAGATATGAGTGTGTTACGCTGCTACTTGCTTTGTAGAGAGACTGTAGTGGCTGTCTTTTTACCAAAACAAAAAAAAATAAAGCCTGTACAGTTATGACAGGATTTTATATTGCAGTATGTAATTAAACCCAGTAATAATTTGGACCATCCAATGTGAATGTTGTGGCCAATTGCAAATTTAAGGATGAAATTTGTCACTGTAATGTTAAATATCCTTACTGTCACGCCAAATCCTCATATGTCCAAAATGGCTGTTTTTAAGGAAACTCAAAAAATGATGTATATCTTAAATAAATGAATATCAAAAATGTCATCAAAATTATTATAACTATTTTCAAAACTTTTCATTGGTTGATAATTTCTACATTTTTCTGACCCACATGGAGACAGACCAATAGGATTGATTTATGAAAAACATGAAAAAAACAACAAAAGCAGAGTTATCAGACAGCACTGATATATTTTTTGAAGTTATTCTCTTATGGTTTTAATTAAACGGTACTTTACTGAGTGATATTACTGTGAGCTCTCAAATCATACATCTTAAACGCAGTTAATAAAAAGATACAGTAATCATAATCTTAAATATTATACTAATGGAAAAATGACCCAGGATATTTTGCACTTTTGTTTTTTTATCACCTTTAATTTTCAATAGTTATCTCAAAAACAAATATCAAATATGTTTTGTGTTAAGACTGCTAAAAGGGATGTTTAGATGCATTTAATTATTTTTTTTGTATCACCATCATTGTTTTCAGCTTTATTGACCTCATAAACAAAAAGTTACAAACTTGGTGATACCATGGCCAAAAAAACACTGGCAACTGATCCTGTACGTTGCAACGTGTCCATGGACCAGACTAGGTTATCCAAAACATCCCCCAGGTCACATCAATATGTAGGCCAAGTCAACGACTTGTTCCCAAGACTATACCTGAATAATTTTTGCATTGTGGTTGGACTCCAGTGTCATTAGAGACTTTTTTCACCGTGAAGAGCTGGACGTGGTCTGCATCAATGTACGATAGGCGGTACATGTCAAAGAAACCTCCTTATAAAATCCTGGACTCAACATTTCCCAGCAGAACATCACACCACCTCCATCAATTTAACTTATTCCAATAGTGCAGGCTGGTGCCATCTCTTCCACACATAAGTGACACGCTAATGGCCTTCCATATGATACAACAGAAACGTGATTCTTCTTCATTCTCCACATAACCTTGTAGCTGGTTCACTGATTTAACTTTCTTGGACCTCTTTTGGTAGATACTAACTACTGAATACTAGGAACACCCTATAAGACTTACTGTTTTGGAAATCAGAGTCAGGCCTTATTAAACTTCACCTTCAAGACCTGATAGTTCACTTGCTGCCTAATATATTCTACTGCTTGACAGAGGATCTTCACTTCACCTGTCAGTGGCTTTAACGTCGAAGCTATAGTTAAAGTTAAAATGGACAAGAATTGTAAAGGAATCTCTCTCTCTCTCTCTCTCTCTCTCTTTCTCTCTCTCTGCCTCCCTCTCTCTGCCTCCCTCTTGCTTTCTGTCCTTAATTGACTAAATTGCATTTTGCTTGAATTCCATGTCTGTGTAATTGTGAGCTGTAATGCGGTTCTGCTGTGTTTGTAGACATTGTGATATTTGTGTGTGGTAAAATTTGAAGCGTGCTTCCTACTCCATTGTACTGTCATAAAAATCATCGTACACCCCAGATGAGAGATGCTGCACACATACTGTATTTAGCAGATGATGCACTGATTAGCTGCATTGGTGCCGGCCACAGACAGAAACAGCAGCATTCAGTTCTTTTTCCTCACGGCATTCATTATACTACCTCCCCTTTTGTCCTGCCAAATTTATCACATACCATCAGTTCAGGATAGTGCTCTCTCTCCCTCCCTTCCTCTCTCCTTCCCTTCCTCCCTCTCTCCCTCCCTTCCTCCCTCTCTCTCTCTCCCTCTCTCTCTTTCTCCCTCCACTCTTTTACGACCACAGCCATGAGAGTAATGCATATTAGATTTTTTGGAGGAGGATTCCTGTTCAGTTAAATAGCTGATCTTTTAAGGGGTGGTATTATAGCCTTGCATGAAGTAAATGAAGGACAAATGTGGAATAGTGTGGAGCATCTGGACGAGAAGGGAAGCGTATCAGCAGCAGGGCAGCCCTCTCTCTCATCATCCGAATGATGCCCCATGAACCATGCACTCAGTAATGCCACCTAAGCGGCGTGCACTGGCTCGTCAAATGAAGTGAGACTCCAGCAACCAGACAGGCCGGCAGCCGAACCATTTTACAGGCCAGAGACACAGCTTTCAATATAAAGCTCAAATCTGAACGGTTACATGGATCGCTGCTGCTAATCAGTTGCAGATCTGAAGTGTGTCATTTGCACTGAACTGACAGGATTGCATACTGCTGATTCCTGATAAGCATAATGCTGTTGAAAAACATGTGTTTATACATATTATACACAACTTACACACATGTATTATATATACACACTCATTCAATCACAGATAGTGACATTGTAAGTCTGAAAATATAACCTAAGAGTAGTGTTGTGTAGATGAATGGTATTGCATTCAAATATATAGACTTTAGTATGGTGTTGGTTCTCCATTTGCAGCTAGAACAGCTTCCTCTCTCCTTGAAAATCTTTCCAGAAGATTCTGGAGTTTCTATGTAAATGTCTCTCCATTTATTCTGTAGAGCATTTATGAAGTCAGGCACTGACGTTATACAAGAAGGTCTAGCACACAATCCAGTTCCAGTTCATCCCAGAGGTGCTGGATGGGGTTGAAGTCAGGTCTCTGTGTGGACCAGTCAAGTTCTTCCATACTGAACTCACTAACCATGTCTCTGTAAAGTTGCTTTGTGAGCTGCGGCACAATAATGGCGAACTAGAAAAGTTTTCCCCCAAACTGTGTCCACAAAGTTGGAAACACAGGTACATTTGTCCATATAGTGTAACTGCAATTGAAGTCACAGTCACTATATTGGTCAGAAAAATCGAAAACCAGATCCAGTACCAGTCTTTGGCTAGAAAAGTATAAAGCCCCCGTCACTGGGGTATGGAGCACAGAAACCCGATCTCCATTCATCCTCGGGATGAGATAAAATGGTGTTTGTGAGGCTGAACTACAGACCCAATATTAGTACCTGACATTGCTGTACTTTTGTAGCTGAAGGCAATCATATCCCCACAGCAATGTTTTAACATGAAGTGTAGCCATCCCAAAGGACTAGAGGCTTTTACAGCAGCAAAAGAGGGACATCTCCTTATCAACACCCTCGATTTCTCTAGAAAGGTTGGATTAGGAGGTGTCAAACTGGAATAAAAGTACATTCAGGATGGGATTTAAACTGAAGCGTTATCTTACAGGAGATATAAAAGCATCCCTAACAGCATTATAATGGGAAACACAGTAATACGTCTAGTGCTTTTCAGGCTGTCTAATCTACTCTTGAATTTGAGGTAATATCAGTTTCGTATCAGTGTGTAATGGCTGAGCTTGGAGAGTGTGTATGTTCAGTGGTAGGTTGATGAGGTCTTATTGGATAATCCTTTATTTGCAGCAATATTTTTTGCCTCACTTTGTCTTTGCCCTTTATGCCAGTTGTGTGCGTATTTGGTTGTTTTTCCGTCTTAATCGTACTTGGAGCCAGACTCGTGAGAAGTCAGGAGCAATGGTATGTTTTAAAATTGCTATGTTTTATTCAGTGCAACTGCCCGTACGTCAGGTTGGCTGGAACACAGCGCTTCTGGTGCCTTCACGGTCTGAGGAAAGGCCTCTGAGGGCTTTTAGATTAAAATGGACTTATTTTACGACTTACCAACTGGCAACTTTCGAAGCCCTCGGCTGAGGAGTGTGTGACTCACCGCTCAACTGTGGGCCAAGGAGTGACTCAACAGCTATGTTTTCTCCATGCGCTCCACACTGCCAACCCTGTCCCTGTCGCCCCGCTGCAGGTCTCCTACGTAAAAGCCATCGACATCTGGATGGCCGTATGCCTCCTTTTCGTCTTCTCCGCCCTGCTGGAGTACGCTGCCGTCAACTTCATCGCTCGCCAGCACAAGGAGCTGCTCCGCTTCCAGCGAAGGAGACGGCATCTCAAGGTAAATCATCACACACACACACACACTCACAAACATAAACACACACTCACTGTAGCAATATCATTATGTGCTGAAACCAAAATCAGAATGCAGGGCATGTTTTTTTTATGTGCTCTGCTGCTCGTTCCTGCTTATGAAAGAAGCTGCATGTGGGCGCATTGTCAACACTTCCACGTCCCAGGCGTCCATATTATATTTGAACAATGCGCGAATGATTACAGACCATGTTTTTTCTGGTCAGTGGCGCAATGAATTTCACTTCTCATAAAATAGCAAATTTGCGCTATGCGCCTCGCCACACCCCTTCTTTTCAGGGACACGCCCTACCCAGCGCAATGCCTTCTGCTATAATGACAACGTACATTTTTGCCGAAAAAAATGAACGATGCGCTCGTACAAAATAGCAATGATGGGTTGCGACAGTGGCGAAAGCACGGTGCACCGTGTGCATTATCGGGCCCAATAGCTATTATGTTATATGTTATACTTAGCATTATTTATGACAGCAAATATGAAGATTTTTTTTCATAGAAAGTAATCAAAACATGTCGTTCTACTGGGGGTGTTCAAACATGTGACCATGATCATAAAGACTTTGTTTCAAAGGCAAATATTTGAATTAATTGTGTTTGGATTCAAAACAGCAAAAAGTCGTTTTTTTGGAAAACTCAGTACAATTTAGAGAACCATAATCATCATCATCACCATAATGTCTATCTTTAATGTGTTTGAGGGAGACAGATGAGTTGTGTGCCGCAGTGGTGCAGTGGTTAGTGCTGTTACTTCCCCGTGAGAATAGCCTGGGTTTGATTCTCGGTCAGAGCGCTCAGAGTTTCGGCAAGAACTTTCTCCCTCTACAAAAACATGTTCACTAAGACCTAAAGTTAGTCCCTGCATGCCAGTGATGCCCACTGCTCCTAGCTCATAGCGTGTGTGTGCTTATCCGTGTGTGTTTCAGAAATAAAGCACTTCTCCCTTCTGGAAAATCCCTGCCACTTCTAATTTGATTAGTCATACATACATTATTTATTAGTTCTCATGTGTTTACGTGTCGGTACACTTTGAAACTGCACTGTTCACACACATGTCCCTTTGATAGACACACACTCTCTCACACACACTTGAATGTGTGTAATATGTGTAAAACTATATGTTCAGAGACATATATTTACCTCTATTTAGTCAGACCTGCACTTGCACATGCTTGTACATCCTACCTATATCCACACTTAGTCCCTGAACACATGCTTAATATTCTGCTATGTTAAATATTCACTTTGTTAAATATTCAGAGTTTCTGCGGTCCAGTGTTTGCATTTAGAAGTACAAAACACACAGAGAGTTAATATTTCATCAGGGAGAGTGCTGAGGATAATTAGGTTCTGGATGGAACAGCAGCGCCTGTAGAGGAGCGCTGCTCTGTGGCAATTCAGTGAGGAGCACCCCCTTTCAGAACAGACGCTTTAAGCCATGCTTAGACATAATGTGGCCGGATAAGTAGCTGCTCAATATGAAATGAAAACATCTTGACAAGCATGTTAACCAGGTGATATTCTGGCACGACTTCCCATTGGAACGTTTCTGTCCAATATCTTGTAGACTCTGGATAACACTAATAAACGCCACTAGTGGCGTAGTGCTGTCCACTGTCACCTAAAATGGACCAAATCCTATTAACTGAAGTGGGTGTCATTTGAAAAGTGTGAGTGGCTGAAACAACACCAGTGCACTGCTCCTACTGCAGTGCTCTGGCAAGCACTTTCCTGAGGAATGGGGTGTACAGTTATTCCCACATTAATAATGAGCTCAGAATAAATCCTGAATCCCATTGTTGTAATCCTAAGCCCAGTAGGTGCATAAAGATTAGTGTCCTCCCCCCCGACCCCCCAGCTCTCTCCACGTAAATCCAACTGACAGAAAATTACACAGTCCATGCTGATAGCACCCGGCGCCATTCAGTAGTCCACAGCAAACAGCACAGCCTGCAAATCCAACTGTTTGGCAAGAATGCCCCAAATTCCCCCGTCCACTATGGGACGCAAAGTCATGAATAAGTTTGCGGGATTCCAGATGATATCGCTGGAAAAAATGATTAAAAACATTAGCCTGCATTTTAGCAGAACTGCAGACTAATCTTTAGGCCTGTTAGGCAGGAGCGATGATGCACTAGAACAGCACAATAGTGGTACAGTGTGAAAACAGTTTATGTGTATAACTACTATTTCAGTATCCCCAAAACCAATAAACCAGTGATGTAAAAGAGTGAATTATTACATTATATATATAGATATATTTTAGTTAGGAGTTCACTTTACATTTAACCATTAAAACAGTAACCCGTGAATCAAAAGAGTGAACCATTATGAAGCAACTTATCCTTACAATTAAAGAACAAAAACGTTTTTTTTATTTGCCATTTTATTCCATGTTTGAATGGATTAATATTTGAATCAAAATAAGACATATTTACTGAGAATGTGCTTACATAAACATATCATGTTAATATATAATTATTCAGATAAGATCGTATATTGCATAGTCATTATATCATTTAAATATTTAGTTAGGAAAACACTTTAAATTTAACAATTTAAACAGTGAACCATTAGGAAGCCAACTATACATACAATTTAAGAACAAAAAAGATTTTTTAATTTGCCATTTTTAATCTAAATGAATTATGACATTCCATTGAATGCATTCATGTGTGAATCAAAGAATAATACACATTTATCAAGTATATGTTTACATAAACATATCATGTTCATTGGAGGTAGCTCAGTGGGTAGGACACTTGCCTCTGGCCCATGAGGTACTGGGTTCGAATCCTACCCCCAGCACCACCACTGGGTCCTTAATCCCAAGTTGCTCCAAGGAGACTGTCCCCTGTGGTTAGGGAATGGAAGTCGCTTTGGATAAAAGGTGTCTGCTAAATGTCGTAAATGTAAATGTTAATGTAAAATTATTAATATAAGATCATATATTACATAGAAATAATATTCTCTACAATTTTAGTATGGAAAACACTTTCTCTATGTTTAAATCAAAAGATGGAGACAAACATCTTTACTGCTAAGGATGC
>JBBKCR010000031.1:6374770-6388217 GCA_037577295.1 Ladigesia roloffi | reverse complement strand
TCTATCTATCTATCTATCCATCTATCCATCTATCTATCTATCTATCTATCTATCTATCTATCTATCTATCTATCTATTTATTTGACACACTCCCAGTCTTTATAAAAACCCAACTATGCATGTCAAGGGTAGCTTCTTCACGTGGTGCACATTATTCTTTTGCCATTCTTCAGTACTCTAAGGCTTCGCCCTGAATTCCTGCAACGCGCACAAGCCTGAGAGTGTGATTTCCATGCAAGGACTGCAGAGAGCGATGCCGATTTGCGTTTCATTCCAGACCAAATTGTGTTTGTCCCCTTGATTTTGTTTTCCAGAGCCAAAGAGTATTTGTGTAGTGATCTTGCCATTGCCTTTCGGGTTTGGAACCACATACCTGCTGTAAGAGCTTCACCTGTTTATGACAAATATGCAGATTTTTTCATCTTGACATGTTTGTGTTACTGTCCTCACCTGCTGAGAAAAATTGGTAGAACACCCAAAATGTTACATTTTTGCATCTTTTCTTTATACAGTCTCTTCTTTGTATGGGGTACGCTCATGTATTTCAGTGCCATTGCCTTGATAAACATGAGATGGTATGACCAAGAAGAAAGAGAAGAAATCACATTTGTGATAATATACTGATGCATTGACTGGTTTCTTTCACTTGAGTGTGTGTGTGTGTGTGTGTGTGTGTGTGTGTGTGTGTGTGTGTATGTGGTGCTGTGCGTGGCTTGACACCCATTCTCATATTTCATGCTTTACGTTTGTCAATAGAGGAGCCAAGAAAAATAAAATGCATTTTCCGTGTCCCTGAAATAGGCTTGTGTTCAATTTGAAGGGCTATTTTAAAATTGTCGGGACAGGTGCGCCTCCGTTCCTTTTCCTTTATTCAGCATTTAAGGATCAGTTCATCCTGCATTAAAGTGGGCTAAACCAACAGCAGCCCGGATCGTCCACACACAGATGCACAGATTAGTACTATAGCAGTTCACCGTTGTGAAAGATCATTAGTGTTAACTTGAATTTGGTTTGATTTCATAGTAAGAAAAAAAATAACCTTGCGCAGGTCTGTCCCATTCAAATGTGCAGAGCAAAAAAAAATTCCTTTAAACAATACTGTGCCATTTGTAAAAATATGAAATGGACCATGCTTTGTAACTACCTTTTTGTACTCGTTATACCTGTTAATTACTGCAGTAACCAACAGCGATTCATGCTCAACCCTGACACTGGCAGCTGCAGCATAAGGGGAGTGACGGAGGTGTAGAATTTGACTCGGCCTCAGTTATAAAATATGCCAGCTCATGGTCATTTCCCTCATTCATTCCAAGTGTTCTTGCACACATTCATTTCAGCGAAGGCATACGATCCATTCCAAATGGTGGAGGCGTGGGATGTATGATGTGCATTTGCTTTCTACATTTAGTGATCATTCATGCCAGCTGTGAAACAAATCGGAAGTGAACAACTTCTAACGTCAAACAAGATTCGAGGAACTGACTCGTTTTTGCCGTACCACAACCCCCCACCCGCCCCAAAGTGATAAACATTGCTTATCGTAACGCTGCTGTGTTGTCCTCCGTGTGTATGGCAACAGCCAGAACCCCCACTGTCCCTCGCCGCTAGCTACGGTATTACAGACTGGAGGAACTTTTGAGAGGTCCGAGTTGGTGGGAAACGAATCCCGAAGAGGACTGTGCAATGTGAAACATCTGGGAACATTCGACCTTTTGGAATAATGGTTCTTAATGTGTTCGATTTATGAGGCATGATATGTTCGTTTGAATTACCTCTGTATGATTCTTATAGTGTCATCATTTATTTTGGGGTTCTTTTGGTCGTTGTTGTCCTTTTATTGTGAAAGGATTCACTGAGACTGACTGTGGGCATGGCCCCGCCTCATGATCTCCATACACAAAACTGTGGAGAAGGTTTTGTTTTTTGCACAAGCTGGTATGGCCTTAATTTGTTTGGTTTACTTGCTTATATCGTGTATTTGGCACAAAGTGCACCTCCTCATTCGCTAATTCTCATGACCCAAGAGTGCACTTCCGAGCAGTGAACATTTCAGCTATTCCTTCTTTTTTCTTTCTTTAAGGTTTTATTTTTGTTTCGCTTTCTAAATCTGAAACATGGAATATTTTGCATGAATATTAAATTACAATGGCAGATATTTTTGGCTTGTACAGAAATGTGAGCAATTTGAAGAAAAAAAAGGAATGTACCATTTCTGCTGTATCTGTATATAATTACATATTTATTGAAATATGTCATTATGCTAAAGCTAATTCTAATATTAAAGGTTTTCTGAACAAAAAACTAAATCTCGAAACTGTTTTTGAAAACTGTACAGGTTGTGCTTCTTGGACAGTTGCTTTCAAGGATCTTGGGAATCATTAAATATTGTTTAAAAAGTCAAAAGCAGTGAAAGTCTATGAGAAATCAAGGCTCTGTGTTTGGATTCATTGTTACAGTTAAATGGAATTTAGGGGTGTTGTAATAATGAGTAATGTATAGAACATTATATGGAATTGAAATCTTGAATTGATTTGAATTGAAATGTATTTCACAGACTAAATTTCACAACTTATTTTTATTTTATATGTCAAATTCAGCAATTAAGCAGTCATTAAGATGCGTAGAGGATGTCCTTATTTACACTTGTATAATAAACCAAACATATCTTTATTTCAAACTTTTGCAACCAACATTATATATAGGCCGGACTGTCCTTTTTTACATTTTCAGTTTGGCTGTTGAAAGTAACATTGATTATTTTGTGAAATAGGACAGGAACGGCCATGAAAAAACATGTTAAATGTTTTCTAAAATAAGCCTTTTCTCCATTTCATTAAAAATCCAAGCACTCCCACCATCTTGTTTTGGCCACAGGGCACAGGAACACAGGACGTACATATGTTGGTCACGCTCATAATTTTTCCACAGAGCAGCCCAGTCTCCATACCAGCAGCAAAAAGGCCTTTCACTTATTATGCTGCTGTTCCTTCATTCAGTGTCAGTATTTATCCTTAAGACCTCAGACTGACCGTCCACGTCCTGTTCCTTATTAATTGACACTGTTTCACTATCTAGTATTATAAAATACATTTACATTTTTGTTTTTATTTGTAAATAAAGCTTCATCATATAACTGTATGAATGCAAGCTCAATAACAGCACTAGGCTAATGCCAATATGTGCTTAATTGAATCAGTGGAATTGCTTGTATTTTTAGAGCTATGGTCTCTACTACATTATTATTTTCAGCTAATCTAACTCATACAAAGCATGGAATGCCAACTAAAGAGTTTAATCTGGTGGGAAACCCAAACTGAACCAAATTTGACAAGAGTTTGGCCAAAAACGAAATAGGGCTCTTTGTCTCATGGCTCTCCTTCGCCATGGCTTTGAAATTATGCAAGTGGATTATGACCCACAAAGGACTCGCTCAATCAATTTCTCCTTCCTTGCTTGAGTAGCGTGGAAGAGTCCGCCCTCCCCCCATTCTTCCAGACCACCCGGTCCCTCTGACCGCACTGCACTCCACTGCACTGCCAGTAGAATTACATTACAGCTGACATCCAAAATCACCCCGGGGCCCGGAGCCACTGAAACATGAAGGCTGGGACAGAAATTTGTTTTCTCTGTGTATGAAATATGAATATTTGTCATCCTCGCTCAGGCACAGCAGCACTTCTCTTCTTGCGCGGTGTTTAATTAGCAGTCAAAGAATAAAAAATGACAGATTTTACCATCCAAACAATTTGGTTAAGAAAAAATGGGCATTCCATGAATGACAGCTCCTTGATTGTCTTCTTTGCTTGATGTGATCATATGTGTACTTATCAATTAAAGGAATACTCAGTTTTTTCAACCGAATTCAAGTCCAATCGGTCTGTATCATAACATTGATTAATCTGGACAATTATTTCCATGTGTTTAGGAAAGAGCAGAAAGCTAATTGTCTCAAAACCTACTTGTAATAGGAGCCAATGGGCAGAGAGTGTCCTCAGTAGGAGTTTGTGCTAAACACGTTTCTGTAGAACTCAGGAATGCCTTTGTTGGAATGTGAATTGCGCTGTAAAGCTGTCTAATTTGTTCTGTAAGATATGGGACTGGTCCTCCAGAAGGGGGCTTTTATTGGCCTTTGCTCTGGGTTGCTTCAGTGTTTGGATGGGGAGAAAAAGTAGAGGTTTTCTGTCATTTAAGGGTCATTTTATACTAAATACATCACAAAACAGATGTGGTGATCACCCTGATTAGGCACCAGCTAGTGATTTGGCTCTGTAGTGTTTCTTTAGCAAGAGGAACTTGGGAACTTGAGAAAGAAGACTCAACTGAAAGGCTTCATCTGGGACGAAGCAAGTTGTGCTGTAGGCTTTGTAGTTCTAGGGTTTTTGTGTAAAGTGTCTTTCAGACAGATTTGTTGCCGGCTTTAAGACATCTTAGGGTTATCAAGGTCAGGCCTACACGAGAGAGAGGGGGGGGCTATGCCATACAGGACTAATAGTGCTGGACCTGCTGGCACACCACCCACACACAACAGGACATCAGCATGCAGCCCCTCACTCCTAATCCAATTTCTCAGGTGAGACCTTGGGTGAGACTCTTCGTTTTCATAGAGCCTGGATTTCTTGGGAGTCACAAAGAATTATTTTCCCTGAAGTTGTATGGCATGGGAGGTCTGAATAAAAGAGCTTGTGGTCACTTCCAGTCCACATTCTATGGTCCAAATTAGTTTTATTCAAAGGACATTGCAGTGTCCTACTATGCTGGAGTGTAAGTGCCACTATTATTTTTCTTCTGGTGGGTTCTACATTATAGACTTCTTGGCCTCAGCTTTGTTCTGAACAAAATAATGGAGACGTATGGAATTTCTTCAACCTTGAAAATATACAAATAATTGTTCCCACAGATTCCATTAGAAAGGACAACAAAAGTGGTTCTTTTGTGACTAGTGTCTTTTAGGTACCTTTACATTAGAGAGTGTATGACCAGACTGCCCTCCATGGGTGGCAGCTATTATTTATTTTTAGGGAACCTTAACAGTGAACATCCCACCCAAAAATAAGCTTCCTCCCAGCAAAACTCCAGCTGACAGGCCTCCCTCTCAGATAAAAACACTGTCCAGTTTCTTGACACCTGGATAAAAGAACATAAAAGCTGGGGTCAAAGCTACCAGAAAACAAAAACCTGAAAAATGGAGGACTCTCAGATGAACCAAAAAGGAATTTTAGCAGAAATATACTTAAAATCTAAAAGAAAAAAATCCTGTGCAAAAACCTTCACCCTCCAGGATGGTACTGGAGAGATTATGCTGTATTTAAATCCCTGGCCTACTTGACATCCTTAAAAACAAGAATCCTTTCCAAAGAATTTAGCATAATAAACCTTGAGGCTGGAACACTTAGACTAGGCAGCAAGACATTGACCAAAAGGTCATGAGTTTAAATATATCTTTTAATATTAAGGCCTAGGAAAGCTCTGCACCCCACAGCAACTGGTGCTAGACACATCTCCAACCTGTTCAGCTTCTCTGACAATTTTTCATTTCCATTAAAGCAGCAATAATTTAGGCCGCAATTACAGCAAAGACAAGAATGTAGTATGAAGCACTAAGTGTCAATTTTATTTGCAGTTTTAAATATTTTATGCACTTACTAGGACTCTGACATGTTTTCAGTCTGGCTCTTAAAATCAGTGTTAAAAATACCCAATCCTGCAGGAAAGCACACAGGGCTATAAATCATGACATTCCCCCCTTGATACAGAACAAATAAAATTACCTGTAAAATTTCAAAAACCACAAGCAAAATGAGTTAGATGCTCAAAACTCCCCGCTGGGTTCAACATTATTTTGTTGGCAGTGGCAGCAGGATGTTTGCACTCGTGGCGACGAGGGCCAAGGTGGCTGTTGTGTCGTGACCAAGACGGCTCTGGAAGTAACGATGGGAAAAAAAATACTCATTTGTGTAAAACAAATCAAACATGTGCCTTCTTCAGGTCAGTTGCATGTAGTTTTCCTTCCTTTGCACTGGCCAATCAGCATGTGGGGAGGACGTTGGTTTGAAGGAACATCCTGAGCAGTGCACTTAACACAGAACAGACACCATTCAAAACAGTACATCAAGTTTATTTTTGTTCTCTCATCAGCAGAGTTGTTAAAATATGTCGTCATTCTTGATGAAGTGCAACAGTAGAAGGCAAACAGGATTCTTTACATGCTAGATAGTCACTCATACACAACCATGATTTGACTTGGCAACAATTCCAAATAAAACCATACTTGCACTTTGACCTGACAGCGGGCGCTAGCAATACACAGGATTGCCCGAGCAGTAAAAACACGTTCCTTTAAGAAACAGGGAGAGAACGCTAAAACCAAAAAACGTTGGGTTTTACCTTTTCCACAATTCAAGTAGTTTTGTTTGTCTACAACAAATTCAAGTTCAAACTCAAATACGAGGAGGAGTCCAGATAAAAGGGGGAAGCCACTCCTATGCCCTGGAGTAGCACGGAAACAGGGATGAGGGAAGCCATTTGTTATTCAGGGTGACTTGCATCAGCAGTGATTTGACATGAGAGCTGCTTCACTGACGTGGTCCAGCGTAGCGCCCTTCGCTAGATCCTGCTCCACGGCCAGCACCGAAGCTGGGCTTCTGGGCCATGCCACCTCTGGGTGGTGGACCTCTCGGTCCTCCTATTCTGTCTCGAGGTCCTCCAGGGCCTCTGGGGCGGATGTCCCGTCGGTCTCCTTCGCGGGCTGAACGAGTCTTCTTTTCTTCCACGTTCAGACGCACGTCACCTCGTAGCTTAATAGGCTACAACAAAAGATGACTAGCATTAGAACATGACTTCAGGTATTTAAGCATTCATCAGTTCAACTATAATTTGATATTTAAACATTGAACATACCCGGTTGCTCAGGATCTTCTGTACTGGTTCAGAATCGTCAAACACAACAAATCCGAAGTTTGGGAGTTTACCACCACTGTTGATCCTCAGTTCTAATACTGTTCCATACTCTGAAAGCAGTAATGTTGCAATGTTAACACCACCTCAGCAGATGTAATGTCATATAGGGATGTGGACAGTATCTTCATACTCACGTTCAAAGAACTCCTTCAGCTCAGCCTTGTCCACGTCGTGTGGTACGTTTCCTACAAAGAGCTGCTGGCTGTCAGGGTACCTGATCACCCTTCTCACTTCAGACTCCCCACTTTCGCCTTCCCGAACTGCAAATATGTCCAAGCATATAAAAATTTTGAAATTAAGCCGTGATCTGATATTAACCCCATCAATTTACATTATAAAAACATTTAATTTGGTAAGAGGAGATGCCATTTGTTTAGCAAGGACAGAGGAAGGGTTTTTCATAAAGCTGAAAACATGCTGCAGGCAGGTTCACTTCATACCGAAAAACGTTTAAATTAAGTCGCCAAAAAAGCCATTCAAGTGTGGGACATTTGTAGTTACTTTGATTAAAAAGACCTAATTACTTCCCCCAAGGGCATCCCTTTTCCAAAAAGGAAAAAAAATAAAGATGCATACTTCAGTTCAGGCTGCTGTACATTCTAGTCAGAAGCAGGTGTAGAGTAGGGTGGGGTGTGGGACCCACATAGTATCTCATGTTGACATGATGTGTATGCAAAGCAACAAGGTTGCCATCACAGCCTCAAGGGTAAACCATTCTTCTCAGAACATGTGCAACTATTTAATACTGCAGTATTGTTACTGCAATAATCTCACTCCATAAACTGACTGTTCTGCTGTATGAAAGACTGACTGTACTGGTGATTATTTACTGGAGTAGAATCTAGTCTTCACATTTAATATTCCTCTAACATTCTAAACTTTTTGGCATATGGTAAATATATGTTATGGCAAACCTCCAGGTCTTGGAGCTCTCTGTGCTGGAGACGGCCCTGGTCTTTGGTCTCGTGGTCTCTGGTCTCTTTGAGGTCTCTGTGCTGTGGTCTGGGTTTCTGCTTTTACTTCCACACGAGGCTAAAGTTTGGGGGGGAAAAGTGCCCATCAATCTAGAGTACAGCCTAAACATCAACTTAAAATAACAACCAGAATTGCTACATATCAACACACACTAGGAGTCCACACTAAAGAAAAAAAAACATGATTAAAGAGCCGTTTATGACAGCATACCTGAGTTGCTGGAGCTTTGACTACATGAGGGGGAATTCCTGAAGGTGGCACCACTCCTCCTTGGGGGAGATTCTTACTGGTGACTAAAGCCCATGAGAAAGGCTAAGAGAAGAGGAAGAATATGAAAACCTCGATCTCATTCTGCTCAACTAATCAATGCCAATTAATAGTCATTACTTTACTGGAATAACTAATATGGTCAAACTTCAAGCTACAGCTTGATTATTAAATTCCTCCCAATGAAACAAAATCGAATTGTTTAAGCTACTTCACACCCTTCTGTGAATAAAACCCACAATTAATGCCCCAACAGTAACAAATGAAAACGTACTCTGTTGTCCTCGGTTGCAGCAGGTGCAGGATCAGCAGGTGTGGGTGAGGGGAGAGCTCTCTGGGACTTTTCCAGAGGATGAGACTCTGCCTGACTGACTGGTTCCTGTTTCAGCTCCACTACAGCTGGCTCAGGCTCTGGCTCAACCTCTGGCTCAACCTGGGGCTCTGGAGTTACAACCACTTCCTCCTGGGGGGCCTCTGGGTCAGGGCTGGAATAGTGTGCAAGCACTACTAATGTCATAGCAGCCTCAGATTTGAAAAATTAATCTCATCTACGTCAGTATAAATTGAATGCTGTGTGGTTTCATCCCATGGAAAACGAACTCGATTTATAAATAAAAAGGTTTAAAGCAAACACATGGCTCCTTCTGCTAGATGTAACCAAGTTAACAGCATTATCCATCATGCATAAACAAAGGAGATGGCAGTACCAAGGTGTCTGTTCATAAAATGCAGCAGTGTCTTCCTGCGCAACCTCAGGCGAGTTCACCCTCTCCTCCAGGTCCTCCACTTCTTCCTCAGATTCTGCAAAAGCATGAGAAGAATGACCATCTCTGATGCAATATGACTGTTTACACCAAGGACCTAAAAGGAACATTTGACTCACCCTCAGGAGGTTCAGAGTCCGAGTCCCCAAAGACCTCATCCTGATAGCGGAATATGTCATTGTGTACGTAAAACTTGTTTGCAACAGTGCCCTGAAAAGTAAATTACAGGATTTCTCCACAGCTCCACAATGGATACAGTTCAGTAATACTAACGCACAATAAGAAATTCAGTCAAATTATTAGAACAAAAAAAATGGCAGTTATTTCTGCGTTCGCAAGCTTAAACCATTTTTGCCTGACATCAGTGGTATTTTAAAACAGTTCCGATATCTGCAGTACATACCTCAGGAGCCAAAACAAAGGTCTGCATGAACTTCCTCATGGGCTGCATGTTGTTGGAAAGCTCTCCCATCACCTGCACCACAACTCCCTCATTCAGGGTTGCATGGGCATCAACATGTCTGATTTTAGTGTGGCAGTCCCGGAAGCTCAGTGCCATCACTTTTTTATGAATTTCCTGTACAGAGGAATTAAACATCAAAGCTTTAATATTTACGAATACCACCTTGTTAGCATGACATGAATGAGGGGAAGACAATGAGCTGCTATACATACAGACTGTCCATAAACTGCCTCTTCTGGCTTGCCATTGTTGTCCAGACCTCCATGCACATAAGACGAGTTCTTGCCATAAAACCTGAAAAATCAAAAACAAGCATTTGACTTTCACTGATAAAAACTGATTACCTGTAATCAGTTACATTCATGTAAGTGTACATTCTTTTTGTTAAATATTTACAAACTTCCGACTTCAAAAAAGTTAATGAAATAAATCTTTGCATTTTACCTGTGTAGGTAGTCAGGAGCCTGGTTCAGAAGAGTATAATACTGTCGGACAAACTCTCGCCCGACAAGCTGGGCACTTGGCTTCTCCATCACCATTTCTTTGGTCAGCTGGTTTCAACTAAAAGAAAAAAATGACAAATTAAACATTAAGCAGCATACATTACATTACACTGTCTTGTCAACCGTATATAATGCGTTAGTGTAAAGAGCAAGTATGAAATGTGAATAGTGTCTATGCATTCAACCTATTCACTCAATTGAAGCAGCAGGTAGCACACGATACAGCACTCGGGGAGCAACTTGAACTTTGCTAAAGGATACCTCAGTAGGGCCACCAGCACTTCTGGAATTAGAACTTACAGCCTTTTGATTGCAGGGGTATCCCTATCCACTAGGACACCAGCTGCCCCAATCAAGATGGAGGCGCGTTGCTTTGTCCTTCAATTAAATAACCGATCTGTTGGGACTCGATTTGTTTCTATACAAGGATTGTTTCGTTTCCAAGGCACACCCTTTCATCCCCTCACAAGCTAACCTGAGACGCTGCTAGCCAAGACGCTAACGAGGCCCATGTGATTAAGATTTCGCTCAGTGATGTCTCGTTTCCAACTTGAGGTGCTTTGTTCTACCCTCACAAACTGGGATCATCAATCTGTTAAACAATTATCTCTACAGCCGCGAACAAAACGATTGCTTCCATCCCCTAATCGTGTTTCCAAAATATTAGACGAGTGTATTACAGAAACCAGCACGTGTTCTATTATTTCAGGTTAGCCAAATGCTAAGTTGCTAACAATGTGAGTTTTACGCGGTGCGTACCATGATAAATACGAGTTACATTAGAAGAAAAAACAAGTTAATATACTCTTAAACCAAAAATGACTAAATGTACATCGAAATTTCGTCGTATTCTCTGTTTTTTCTTTAGTTTCACGTTGTTGCTATGCTAAGGCTAACAGACCAATTGGATGGGTCTTTGTACCATGGTAGATACGACTCAAATAAGAGACTACAAATGTATCTGCCAAGAAACCAAATACCAGAAAGTAAACATCGAATCCAGTCGCATTCTTGCATTTTTGTCGTTCGTCTCTCGTTGTTGCTATGCTAAACTAGCAGGATAACTGGATGAGGGTGTTAGCCTAGCACGCTAATGAACGCTGCTCATTTCTTTTCAACTCCACTCGTCCTTGTTCGGTTTACACCACAAAAATCTTATCTTCAATCAAATTCAGTATACACTGAACACGGAACCGACAAGGGAACATTAACCCGATTAGACTGAGGAGGAGCCGATAATCAATTAAGCATGCTAAGATAAGTTAGCAATGTCTGGCTAAAGAACAACTAAATTAAATAGGTACGGTTTCTTAAGCGAGGAAAAGTTTACTTTAGTTCACAGCTCGTAGTCAGACTGCTCACCAGGAGGAAAGATGTTATAAACTCCGTGTATTTGGGGTCTCGGTGATTTACGTAATCGCCTCCCTCGCCGGGTGGAGTGAGAATGGCAGCGCGTGCTGAGCCGGTTTCAGATTCTCTTCAACTGAAGATACGGTCGATTAATGCTAGCCAATAGGCTCACGGCACGGCATCCGGCCGACCAATCAGGAACCGAGTAGTCGACAAGGCCTCTTCCCACGATGTTTCTCAATTATAACTGATAGTGCTAATTTTAAGTAAAGTAAAGTGCCCCCCTATAGTCAAAACATATAGCACACAATGTGAACCGTGTATTTAAACCGTTCACCACGCCAACCAGCAACAGTGTTGCTGTAACATCATGTCAATGAAGCTTCTCAGGCTGTAATATCATCAAGTCATTCAAGCTTCTCAAGCTGTACCAACAGTGAAGTTCCATCCCCACCCCACAGAAAATCTTCAGTGCAATACATGTATGCTTTTTTGTATTCATTCTTTGTCGGGTGTTATTTTCTGAAGACAATTGTTTTGATGTATTTGCCCCCCAGGCAGTGCCCTGGTACAGTGATGTTTTTTTTCCATTATTGTCTTTATAAATTTGATCCTTTGGTTTTTTTTTAAATAATATTTGTTATCTGCTGTGTGGTGCTGGGGATCATTATTGCTGGACTAAAACACCCAAACTATTACACATATACACACACACTGCACACACATACACACACACACATGAACTGTGCACAAAATGCACACACACCACAGAATAAATACACCATACATATACGAACAACCTGCACACACCTTACAAACACCATACACACACACACACAAACACCCCAAACACTTGCAAAATGACACTCCCACACTTAAAGTGACACAACGCATTGTTGCTCAATGAAACCAGATGAGACATCAAGGAGGAAGGAAGTACTGTTTAATTTTTTTCTGGCATGAGTGTTTTTTTTGTCCGGTACTGTTTATCTCTGATACAATTAAGCTTTCATTTGTATTTGTTCTCTCAATGATTACATTTTTGTTCATCACAGATCAACATTTATAATCATCTTAACAAGAGGCTGCACAATGTGAAATCCCCACACCACGGAGGAGACATACAAAGAAAGGCATTGTATTGACCTCTTAGCAAGTGACCAGGAAAAAACATATAATGCAGTTAATGCAAGTGGTGGATCAACAATTATTATGCATCAAACTGTTTGACACCATAACTGATGATGGCCACAGTTCATGTAAGTGGAAACATATAATTTTGATAACAATAACAATAATGGGTATGAAACAAACTTAATATTTTTGTGTGAGGTAAGAAAAAGTCAATTGCTTTCGTTTGTATATATTTTGCTCTTTTTATCTGAGACACATTGATTGCAATTGTCTTGGATTTTTTGTTTCTTTTTGTTTCATAGGTCGTACTAGCTTGTACTTATCCATACTGACACATCCATACCCATTACTGGTTTGTGTTTAAGTAGAAAAATGATACTCTGACAATACAGGCCATAAATAACCGTACTCTACAGGAGCTGTACAAGTAACCAATACTCAACCAAGGACTTAGGTTTCAAGCATTAATTGATGGCGATGTTCTAAAAGAAGAATTTCACCATGATTCACCATGTGATTACCCTAACTTGTTGTTTTGGCTTATTAAGAAAAGTGATCATTGTTGCAGGTTGCACATTCTAACACTTACATTAATTATTGGTGATGGGTGAGCTGCCGAGGGGCCTGGATATAAGCAACTCCAAATTCACAGATGAGGTAAAGAAGAGATGGCAATATTTCTGCACCAAGGTGCAATTTTACATTGTTTGGAAGAAAGTGTTAAGGCCACCCATACATTTAGGAAAGTCATTTTGCCATGTATCAAATTGCTTGTTGAGCTGTTTCCTCAGACATGAGTGTGAATATGATGTAATAGGAATTATGTTACTGATATGTAACACTTAATAAATAGATGCAGAATGAAAAGAAACTTTTTGTGGTCAGCAACTTCTAAAGTACTCCAGAAATTTCTAAAAGATGTAGTGACCTGGACTGCTGAGACAAGAAACGTTCTTTTTTCATGTCTTAAGACATCAATGTGTCGTCACGAGCCATGGGGTGTAATCTGGACGTGTCTGTGCATGTTTTTTTTT
>JBBKCR010000031.1:6353737-6374670 GCA_037577295.1 Ladigesia roloffi | reverse complement strand
GGTCCAACGCACCTTTTACAGCCGTGTGGCTTGCTCACCTGAGTTCCTGAAGTTTATATTTGAGTTGTTCGTTTGAGGAGTACGGACCTTGTCTTTGTGTGTATGTTCTGTGTTTTGTGTTCTTTATTAAATATTATTATTTGCTGCTGAAGCATCTCCCCCTTCTCCTTTCCTGCGGCAATGAGCCGTGACACAATGGTCAACAGTGGTTTGCATTAAATGTTTTCCTGACTGGAAACACTTGCAAATCTTATAGTTCTTCAGAATTTCCATAAGGAATAAATTAAGGATGTCCCGATCCGATCCGAGTCTGTTTCAGACTTGATCGGAATCGGACATTACCTCCCGATCAGGACTCAGGTATACGATGTTGTTTCAGGTTCGTCTCGACCCCGCAGTCACTCGCCAGAGTACTAGAGACTCTTACCTGGGACTCGCATGAGACTGTTTGAGTGGTGATTAGGGGGCGTGGCAGGCGGCAGGTGCCCAGCACGCTGCAGCTTGCCTCTGATAACAAGTAGACCTGTGGGTGATTATTGAAGGGAATTGGGGGATCATTGTCTGCATTGTGTGATTGGAGGTGTGAATAGATGAGTCCGCTCACGCTGCAGGAGAGTTTGAAGAGGAAAAAATGCCTCGAGTTGTGACGGCACGAAGGCCCAGGACATCACAGCCAAATGATCGCAATGAGTGACCTGCCATTCACCTTAGTGTAGTAAATAGAAGCATCGGATTGGGACTCGGTATCGGCAGATACTCAGAATCAAATGACTCGTACTCGGGGGGCAAAGAAACCTGATCGGGTCATCCCTAGAATACTACCTAATTACAAAACCTTAACAACCTTACAACATGAAATGGATTGATTTGAAAAGTTATCAGAGAGAAAACCATACCCATGCCTTAAAATACATTAGAAATAAATCACTTTATTCCTCTGTCTGAAAAATAATGGAAAAATTCAAAATCTATGATTATACATAACATACAAAAGTAAAAATATTTTTTTGTGCTGAATATGCCATCTAATTTATCCACTTTTTAAATATTTCAAGTGAAAAGTATTGATTTTAGAAGCTATAAGGGAGAAAACCATATCCATGCTTGGAATTACAGTAGAAATGTATGAGGGTCACTTGGGACCCACATCTGCAAATTAATGGAGAAATTCCAAATATATGTTTATTTATAAGATACAAAAGTAAATATGATAAAAAATGCTTTAAACCCTACCTAATTTATCAATTTATAAAATATTACAAGGTTAATTTTAGAAGTTGTAAGAGAGAAAACCATGTCCATGCTTGGAATTACATTGGAAATGAATGCGGGTCATTTAGGACCCATGTCTGCAAATTAATGCAGAAATTCCAAAAATATGTTTATGAGATACCAAAGTAAAAATGATAAAAAATGTTTTATATGCTTTAAACCAGAGATGCCCAAACTAGGGCCCACGGGTAATATTTGATTTTTTTGCCACACCATCTGTAAAAAGAAGGGGGCCTTCGACACAGATCATCATTTGTAGTTTGACATAACAATTTTGTTTGTTTTATTGTTGAACTATAAATGAGTAACCTGATATCAAATGTTTAAATGAAATGTAAATTAATTTTACTTTATTTTTCGTGCATGCACAATTCAAGTGCCGCACCGCCTGCTTTGCGACACTCTACATCAATTAACGTCAACAAATTAACAAAAGCAATAATGGAGAAATCAAGGAGGTGGCACACAGGCAAGAGAAAAAATTTTGCAAGATGAGTTTATATACACTTAAGTCAAATCAAAGGCAGTATGTTTAGTTTGCAAACAGTCGGTTGCTGTTTAAAAGAGTACAATGTCCATCTTCATTTTGAAACAAAACATTCTGCAGCTTTCTCAAAGTACAGCAGCGAGGTGCAAAAAAAGAAGGCTAACCTGTTAAGAAATACTGTCACCCGACGTGGACTAGGCTCAAATAAAATTGCGTTAGTTAATCAGATTAAAGTTGTTTTATATTTATTTTTAAATATTATTAAATAAATATTTCATTAAACCACAGCAAATTTAATGTAATGCAGTTTGATATATGATGCAAAATGTACATTTGGCCCACAGCACCTCAGCCAAATTAGATTTTTGGCCCTACACAGTAAAAAGTTTGGGCATCCCTGCTTTTAACCCTACCTAATTTATCAACGTATAATATGTTACAGGGTTAAATGTGTTGCTTTTAGAAGTTGTGAAAACCATGTCCATGTTTGGAATTACTTTGGAAATGAATGCGGGTCACTTTGGACCTATGTTGTGTGTTAGAGGGGGTTACAATAGCTTGTGCATTAAAGGTTTAAAAGTGCATTCAAGGACTTCTGGTCGATGCGTAGATGGAGTAGGCATAGTATTGAGTGCTCCGGTAATCTCACTTTTACTACTACCCAGCCCTCTAATCTGTTTTAGTTTAAACACAGATTTGTTTCTCTTTTTTACACCTGTAAGGGAACATAAACATATACTTATATGTAAACAGTGTAGTCACTTATATTCTAAGGCAAATTAGAATATTCAGTTTGTGATTCTTATATTTGAATGATTCTTTCTCTAAATACCAATATTGTGATTCTGCTGATTAATGATCATGGTTGTGAAGCCAGGCCTGAGGCTTAATGACATGATCAAATTAAGGTTGTTATTTATGCAAACCCTATGTTTTGAGCTAAAGATTTCCAGATCAGGTGTTTTGTTAAGACCAGAAATCTCTTATTCAGGGCCTTTGTCATGGAGCCTCACTGTGAAGCCAGTTCATAATTCCGGCTGGAAACTTTTTAGAGGTAGGCGACAATGCTCTTCTGAACAGTATGAGACCTCTGCGAATGTCCCGTTTTTTGAGATTATTTTACTTGGTACAGTGCTTATTTCAAGATAGTTTGCACTTTTCTAATGCCAAGATATTTTGTCCTATTTCAAGAAATCTTACCACGTAACTAACCAATGTCCTACTGCCCTTCAGAATCTGGTTAGCTTCTCTACTGGTGAGAATCGGAGGGTTTGATGTTTAGAGACCATCGATCACATCCTTGAGAACAGCTTCAGAAAACCCTTCGATGAGCTGAACCCGGATAGCTGACAGTGTGTTTTTGCAAAGGAGAAAGAAATAATCATACAGTACTATGCAAAGGCAGTACTTGAGCTATTTTTTTGTTTGTTAAATCACACAGTGACCTGCATATTAATTATTCAAGCTGAATAAAAGATACCTGAACCAGTGATGCAACAGGTCCAGATGATTCCAGATGATCCGGCAGTGATTATTATTCTGGTGGTGCTGAATGCTGTTCTATGTATGTTTCAACAATTTGCAGCCTGTTGCAACATTTGTTCCCATTTCTGTAATTAAACTACTCAGTATACCAAAAGTAAGTGAATTTGACAAACAGAAATAAGTAACTTTTGCATACTGTACATTGATTATATTATGTGTTATATATATACCTTTATGACAGAGTCTATGCTTTGCTTAATTCAGATCCACAGTATTGACCCTTGTCACAGTGGAAAAAAAAAATCACATCTAAAGCCAGGCAGAAGTGTAATTTTCTCCTAAAAAATAAAGGCTTTAATCACTTCTGTGGTTGTAAGCTATCCCACATTTTGTATTTCCTCTTTCTTTTTAATCACGTGTTTTCATGTTTTGAAATTCTTTTTTTTCTTCCATTGTTTTTGTAATGTAAGTATATGAGATATCAAACAAAATTTCAGTTACTAAAAAAATTCAAGTTAGTGTCACCCTTGTGCATTAATGACAGTGGACACTAGGGCATTGACGACTTCTAGGTTATTAGTCAACTAATCCATCAAGATTGTTGAAGTCTAGTCGACTAGTCATGATGACGTCACACACACGCAGGAACATGGGTGTCAAACAATAAGCAACTTTTATTATACTAAACTTATCAGAGGCTGATATCTTGACTGTTATGGTAAATTGAAGCACAACAGAAAGTAATACTTTAAGCCGCAATACCACTCAGCTCCTCTGTACCAGATGACTCCCTGCAGTGCTAGCATTAGCAAGTTAGCTAGTGGTGCCATTTCAGATGCCTCGCAGAACGCCGGTACTGTTATTATACACAGGTTCTGCTGGTCTCCGTGCAGAACGTTGGTTCTGTTGATGTAATTTAACGCAGACTTGCAGGTTCTGCAGGTTCTGCAGGTTTCCATGCTGTTGTCTACAGAGGATCTCCACATGTGTGATGTGTGTCTGTGTTCTCTGCTGCCACCTCTTCATCTTGTTGTGGCCTCGTGTTTAGATTCCACTCTACGTACCAACAGTACCGCCCCTTTATCAAGGGACTATAGTAATTGGTTAACCCTCTGGGCATCCTCTGGCCATTTTTTGCCACTTCACTCATTTTTTTGTTTATCATTTTAGCTGTGTTTATGCAAATGAATGAAACTTCCCAAGGGTCTGGAGTATTTTATATCTTTAAATTTTTTACTTCAACTCAGTAAAAAAAAAAAAGCAATAATAAACTCCATACATCAAATTATAACACTCAGCACCCTCGTGGCCATTTTTGGCCATTTGAAACCCATTAAAACTATGCTTTTTAATTCCTCATTATTTACACTTTTAAATCATACAATTTGGAGTAAATATTTCATTCTAAACTCAACACTTGAAAATGTAGTTTTTAGTGTTTTCTACCAGATTATGTCATTTATCCATTTTTGGCCAAGCGAACAATTTTATATACAATTCTTAGTATCCAAAAGGGGAGTATGATGTCTTACTGCACTCCAATGGAGCAAATGAATGACACAGTTTTGACATAGATGTGACCTCAAGGATGACAATAATGGTTTGTGTGAAAAAAATTGTGCCCATGTGAAATTGCAGCACATATATGTAAGATTTGCACGATAGAGTGACATAAATTTATCATACCTCCAAGGTACAATTACTTCCTTTTGTCAGTCTATTCAGCTTTGAGTTTCCCAGGCAAACCACTTTGATCCACATGCAGAAAGCACTTCTTTTTGGAGAAAGTCATATGCACAGGACATCTTCGGCATCTCCACAAGGCACCTAGTGTACCAGATCCAAGATAGCGGCTCCAATGTTGTGGTAAGCATTTCAGCTTTTTAAAATTTGCAGCAACCCTATTCAGTCCATTCTATGGCTGCACAAAGACTCTCAGGTCCTCCAACGATTGAAACAATCCATTCCACTCTTGCAGCATCTCCTCTGCGAGTGAGATGCGGTTGATCCAAGATGGCGGCTGCAGGGGCAGCAAAACCCAGCACAACTCCATTTAGTTCAACCCAGACTAATCTAACCTGGATTAACCCAATTTAGCTCACTTTAATCCAGTTTAGCCCAATTCAGCTCAGTTCAAACCAACTTGGCTCAGCCCAACTCTGCTCAACCTAACTCATTTTGATTCAGCCTGGCTTAACTCGTCAAAACACAACTCAACTCATCTGACGGCCACTCAGCGCTTTCAGTGGTCACTGCTAAACACTCTGTGTTCCTGAGAGAAGCTGCTCTGTAGCTCTCCACCCATGGCCCCAGCATGCAGCTCGCTCCCCGTTGCTCCAACACAGATCTCTCAAGCTGCGGTCCTCACACCGGCCAGCTCCTGACCCTGCACCTATCTCCAGCCTCACCAATTCCAGGGCTGGTCTCTGCAACGGCCTGAGCGATTTCAGTCCCGGTCTCCTAGACTCCTGTACCAGCCTGCCGCAATATGCCTGATTCAGCTCATGAGTGGCTTGATAATCAGTTGAGGAATTGTGTCAGATGTTTGGAGAGAAGAAAGTGTTGAAATTGTTTGTCTTCATCTTCAGGTGCAGGATTAATAAACGCTACAACAACACAACACTAAGGGCCTATGAGATACATAAGTGCTGTGTTTGCATTATGACAGTAGAAATAATGGCAAAACACATTCTGCCTTTTTTTAAAAGAGCACAGATGGAAAATTCTTCAGCGGGAATCAGAGTGTACCACAGCGCTCAGTGTAGACTTCTGTCACAAGTTAAATTGTCCCAACTCCTGCCAACAGCTGAAGTGGTGGATTAAATCTAGGGATGTCCCGATCAGGTTTTTTTGCCCTCGAGTCTGAGTCATTTGATTTTGAGTATCTGCCGATACCGAGTCCCGATCCGATACTTTTATATACTATACTAATGGCAGGTCACTCATTGCGATTATTTGTACTCTCTTGGCTGTGATGTCCTGCGCCTTTGTGCCATCACCAGACATTTTTTCTCTCCTCTTCAAACTCTCCTGCACCATGAGCCGACTCGTCTTCGGCTGGGGTTCCTGGGTAAACATACAGACGGCAGGTTCCCAGCTCACTGCATCTCGCCACATCTCTGCTCACAAGTACACCTGTGGGTGATTATTGAAGGGAATTGGAGATGATTGTCTGTGTTATGTGATTGGAGGAGTGTATGAGTGTTTGTGTATTTTAGCCCTACCGGCCTGAGGAGTAAGTTGTGTGGACAAGGATGTGCAGACTGGAACAGTTGGAGTGGAAAGGAGCCTTTTCTCTGCAGCTTACCCACGGACCAGTCTAAGGCTACGTCCACACGAAGCCGTAAATGGCGATCTTTTATAAAACGACGGAATCGGCTCAGAATATAACCGCATCTACACGAAAATGACCGTAAACACTGCTGCACATGAAGTATGCGCATGCGTGGATCCTGTTCGGCACCATTGTTATTGTTGTTGTTGTTATTATAAATCTTTGCAGATGCACCTTAAGACGGGGGCGGCGCGATGACGCAATCCACCAAAAAACTTACCCTAACCGGCGTTTTCACATTTATCCACTCTGGGACCCGTTTTCAAATCTTGCCGTTTACAGATGCGTTTCCACCCGCTCCGTGTGGACGAGAGATGTTTTAGGACAAATATTTGTGTGGATAAGCTCGTATACGGCTTCGTGTCTAAGAGTCTATAGTACTCTGGCAGGCGACTGCGGGGTCGAGACGAACCTGACACAACATCGATTTCCAACATCAATTGGATCGGGACATCCCTAATTAAATCATAAGCTTATTTTTTTCTCATTTCATGTAGAACAAAGCTCAACCAAAACACACCATTAGAAAATTAGTTATTAAAACACTCGATGATATAGTGGCCATTGTCATCATCCCACCCACAAAACAATACCACTGTTATTCCATAACACTGAAACCAAGACAGTGTTGCAATATTGCTGGTGTGCATTCACAGCACATCAAAGATCACAGCAGTTATGTACTGGGGCACAACATTAGCATTATAGCATTAGCATTATAATTTGTTGGATGACACTGTAAGTGAAAATAAAGGGACCAGTGCAGCGGAGAGACTCCCAGTAGGTCAGATTTTATTCATGAAGCCGCACAGAAAGCAAAAACAAACAGAACTGACACTTTACTGTGATGCATCATTGCTTCAGTGAGATTAAACCAAAGAATAATTTTGCAGTGGCTGTAATTGAATTTCTATATTGATGCATTAAAAATTTTTCATTCCACAACTGCAAAATTTGTTGTTTTCATTTCTTTATAAGTAAACTAAAACTTGCTGTAATGTATCTCATGTAGATGCAGAACACAGAGTATGAAAAACACTGGAAGGCTGATTGATGCCCTGCATGCCTTAATTCCCTATAAATTATCTTGGGACCTATTTGATTATAAGCTGACATATTGAGCCTGATATGTTAGAGCAGGGAAAACACAAAAATGTACAGGATCATTGACCAGGATTGCTCAATATTGGTAAAAAGGTGGGCCCTAACACATCATATGCCACAGCTTGGCTATATAGAGCAAACAAAAACACCTAAAATATGAAAGGCAGGGATACTCCTCAACCAAAAATGGTAAACAGTAAACACACTGAAAAAGTTGTAATAAACAGCGTTAGTCCAATAGGGGGCGCTACTCACCATTCAGGAGGGCATAATGTAGGCCATTGAGAAGGCTGTCACATTGTAATTTAAGGAGGTCAGCCTCCTTCAAATGTTTTTTAAAAATCTAATTACCTTATTTGCCTGAGCACAAAATGTCCATATGAACAGATCCGTCATGAGATAATGTCATGAGTCAGGTCAGGGTTAGGAGCTGTATTTGTAGGATCTCAAGCACATTTTGAGAATTTGTCTGACCAGACTAACAGTTTTTAGTAGTACTCTTTTAAAATATATGCTAAACGTATGGGCTTGAATACATGCATGTGTTCCTGATTTTTCCATACCGGGTTATCTGCACTGGCTGGCTTGTGGCGGATTTAGAAACTTCTCCTCCTTGTGGAGGGGGCTGGGCCGCTCTGTCTCTTTGTGCTTGGAGCTCTGCCATTGTTTGAGATTCCTGACCAGAGTGTCTGGCTGGAAGGGTATCGCTGGTGAATGGGTGAAATCAGCTTCATGCAGCACTGCTTTTCCCATGCCTGCACCAAGACTCACCACTCCACAGGGACCAGCAGCTCATTTTTCCCAGGATACTGAGCAGCACACGTGTTTAGCGAGTGTAACAAAGCCCTGCCAGTGGATCTAACTCAAGAGTTGAGGAATGCTAGAAGATTCTAGAAGATTTCTGCCATATTACCTCAGAAATCATCTGTCAGTCTATGTGTATAACAAACATTTGGAATTTTGGGAATAAATGATCTGAAAAAAATCAAATTATATGAGAAACTGAGGCAATGACTGTGGTTTACAATGGGTTGTTAAGTATTATGGGTTGTTAAGTATTATAGATTACTATTAGACTTCTGATAGACTGTTTATTCTTACAGTTATTGTAGTTCCATAATAGACTACTTTTTCTATTGTGATACAGAGAGACTGTATATATATATATGACAATTTATATTAATATGTAATAATATGTAATAATTTTTTGTGTGTTATATATAATATATTTAAAATACACAATATAGGTATAGATTCCAATTGTTGTTTATAACAGTGATGTAGGGGTATTTTTATATAAGATAAAAAAGATTATTTTGTTATTGAAGCAGTATACAGGATCCATTTCTTTCCATGTCTGACCATTATGTATTTATTTTTCATTTTTGATCATTACAAATGCGGACTTCTGTCTCCAGCATGAACTTTCAACAAACGAACAAACCAACAAACAAAAAAAAACTTTTGTGGCCCCTGTGGTCTTTTCTTTTTTATTTTATTCAACACACCCTGCGTTACACATAAATGCAGAAGTTGTGGCTCATGCAGGCCTGCGTTTTGGTTTGTAAAAATAACCTCTTAAGTATAGAGTAAAGAAATGTCCTCTCATGCCAAAAGCACAGGACCTAGATGCCCACTCCACCCACGCGGAAATTGCAAACATGTGTGCTGCAGATCTTTACCGGAGCTCCTGTTATGTCTTTCTTAGCGCATGCATTCTTCGTCTTTATAATGTAGCCAACTTTCATGCAGCTTTCAGGGCTAATGGTGCGTCCATTAATATTTAGCGTTCAATAAGAAATATCTAACATGGAACTGATCCGGATCTGACTCAAACACTGCTCCTCAGTTCAATTGGTGTTCTGTGAGCTTTGCTGAATGGGAACAAATATGTGAGGAGCGACGAGTCTGAGAAGCAGAGGGCAGACGACCGTCCAGAGCAGAAAGATGAAACATTGAGAGAATGCATGCAATGCTCGGGTTTGGAAATCTCAGTAGCTTTATTCATGTAAAGAGGTCCATAGTGCTCACATTGTGGCAAATACTGCAAACGTACGTGAACAGGTTAGAGGGAGGAATGTCTCTTCCGGCGAGATTCTTTCCCCTTCGAGTTCAAATAATATTTCCTCATGTTGCTCAAATTTCTCAACACTCAACATGGTGCAAATAAACAAAACAGACTTTTTGATTATTATTATATTATTATTATTATAAGTATTCAGGGCTCAAATTTAAAGGAGCTTCTAACCTAACCACCAAAAACAGTGAAACCCCCACCGAAAGAGTGTGACAAAACAATACTAAAAAGGTTTAGAAAGCAAGCAGAAAGAATATTTATTTGGAAACTTTATTTTTGTCTTTTTTTTTACAAGTTCACCTCAGTAACTCCGAATTGACATTAAATTCAAGCCCTGATTCCTTGAAAAATATGTAACTCTTCTGTTAAAATAAAAAACAACAAAACCAAAAAGCCTTTCGACGTACAAAGTCCATCATGGTTTTCCCAACATCGCCCTGCTCGGGCCTTTCAAGCGTCTACTCAGTTCCGTCAGCCAGCTTGAGTATTTGCACAATATTGAAACAAGAAGAACAAGGGAAGTTATCACTTACTGTGATGGTTAGTGTGGACTGTGCATGTTCTTTTTACAGTTTGAATTTTTAGTGGTATACATAGGTTACTGGAAATCGCAATTAGCACCATTAATGTGATTTCAATTTAATGGTTAGCACCTCATCCCGATAGTAGACTAACTAGGAAGCATTGCTGGCGGCCACGGTTTAGATGACGAGGTCCTTGTCAACATCCTCTGCAAGCAAAAACATACAAAAAAGAAGAATCAGTGACGACGTTTATTCTACAGAAGCAAACCAATAAACTAAAAGCACATCAGGGATGGCAACATACGCTCTTTGAGGCCGAAGCAGCTGGCCCACTCCTCCAGTGCGATGTACTTATCCTGGTCGGCGTCGCACTGCTCAAAGAAGTTGGTGGTACAGTGTTCCATTGGGATCAGAGGGGCACGCAGGGGGGCCAGCTCAGTGTGGGACAGGAACCTGAAAACACACATGATGCTCAAACACTGAGAATTGAAATATCAGCCACATTTACCTTACTTAGTTTAGTATATATATATATATATATATAGTGACATAGTATTTTAGTCTAGTTTTATTCTATTTCTTTTCTCAATTTTGCTCTTAACCTTGTCCTATCCACTTTCTGCCGTACTAAGCAAATTTCCCACCTATAAAGGTTTATCGTATTTTATCTTAGTTCCACAGAACTGTTTTGCTCCTTCTATTTCTTGGGTTATTTTTCTACATACATGTCTGCACTGAAGAAGTTGCTTTTAATCTCATTGTACATGTGGATACTGACAATAAAAGGCATTCTTTTCTGTTCTATTCTATTCTATTTTATTTTCCTTCAGTAAGCAGGAAAATCCAGAAATAAATCTCAGCAACTGCAGAGGACAGTTTGTTCCAACTTTAAAACAGATGTGCCCTTAAACAAGCAATGGCTAAAGAAAACACCTGCAAGACAAGCTAACATTTTTTGCAAGCTGTGAGAGAGCTGTGTGTGAGAACATACCCGTCCACTGGGTGCTGGTCCAGCTGGCCGAACTGCCAGTGCACAGGGAAGATGTACATGTTGTAGTTCTTCTCGAAGTCCAGGGCCAGCAGGTCCAGAGAGTGGTCACCAGCCTGCAGTCTCTTCTCGTTCTCGAAGATCTTCTTCACCTGAACATGGGACACATTGGTTTCAGAGCGTAGACGTCACTTTTGTTTTCAAAAAATATGTTTTTGTCATAGGTTGCAATTTCGTGGTTTATTGCAGGTCTCGCAAGTCGCTGTTAAAAATAAAAAGTCTTAAAACTTCTTGTCTTGTGTGTATGGTTTTATGTTTGTCTCTTAAGAACCACCCTCTGAAACGATCTATAACTTCTCCAATGGCATCTCTCCAAGGAACCCTTTTGGGCATTTTTATTGTTTGGAGTGTATTGAACCTCACTGGAAATAGAACTATGCTGTTTATTGCCTGCAGATTGCAGACTAGTTTTGGTGCATTAATAAATGCACCGGACCAAAAGCTTATGGGACTGTAGGCAAAGGGAGAGGTAAAGACAGACCCTCAGCTTCTGCTTCTCATTCAGCATGTTGTTGTCCTCATCACGCTCATACAGAGTGACCAGCACGTTCTTCAGCCAGTCCCTCATACGAAGGGGGAATTCCTTCAGCTCGTTCTCCAGGCAGGCGGGAATGTCTGGAAAACAGGGCCAGCAGAAACCATCAGTGGGTGCAAAAAAACTCTACAAATAAAGGCATGCACTTTAACACACGCTGTATAAAATAAACCTCTCAGCAGACTGTACACCAAACAGACTGTCATGAAACATTGCGAGTTGCACTTGGTGGTAAATCTATCCTCGAGGAATGACTCGCCCTGAAGCTTACAGTGGTGCTAGAGCTATTAGCTAACTCACTGGTGTTAAAACACGTTTTCCCCGGTTCGTCGGAGGCTCAGGCTCCCTGCTTTGTTTGCTTTGCAGCATGGCTTCAGCCGCAGCAGGAGCTCCATCTGAACCCTTCAGTCCAGAGCGTTGGCCCAGCCCAGGGAGATTTAAAAGGGGATTCTCTCTACTTTGTGGAGTCAAGTAACACGGGCTTGCTTGGGCCTGCTCCATGCTCGGAGTGAGCACGGCCCTGCGAGGGAAGCCTGGAGCTCATCAATCACTGCAAAGCACTTCAGCTTTACCCTGGCTTTTATGGCCCACACCATGACTGACTTAAATGTTAAACATCCTCTGCGGCGAACACCCTGCACTCTTTCACTTAATCACATTTTTATTTTATTTTTTACAATTCACAGAACTCCACTCACATTTGCAGGGTCCGATGTAGTCCATGTGCAGCTTGTGGCCCTTCTTGGTGCCTTCCAGGGCGCACTTGGTGGCGAAAAAGTGGCAGGAGGAGTCATAGGTCTTGTTGTCAGTGCCACAGACCTATAAAGGGCAAGAAGGCAACTCTAAATGCCACATGTTCCAGCCTGACAGATTTAGATTGCGATTCGTCAAAGAGGTAGGCACCCCTGGCAACCAAAAGCCCATTTTCGTAGCAACTAACATTTTAAAAACTTACATGCTCAAAGTCTCCGACGGGGGGAGGGCATGTCAGAGGATCCTGGCACACACACATGGGCTGGTTGCTGTCATCAACCTCACACACCTTGCCCTTCTTGCAGTGATGGTTAAGGCAGGGGTCTAGAAAGAGGAAATATGACAATATTACCAGCCCAACTTAGTTTTTTTTATTGTAAACTGAGCTTTTTTTTCCTCAACTCCCTCTTTTCTGGTTAAGCGATTCAGTGGCTGCCTGCTGGATGTGTGGCTCATAAACGTGGTTTTCTAAGACTGTATCCTTGGCAACCCATAATTATAGCAGTCTACTTTTGACTTATGTGCAGTCTGTCATTTCCAGAGGCTTTAGGAGCCTGCTGCTGTATAATTTACTGATACTAACACAACATGGTGGCACGCACAGAAAATAGCAATAGCCAAGTATCATAGCCTGAATCAATCCTTCTAAAATAAAGACTTTTAAAGCTGTCCTCCTAACAAAGGCAAACCCTCTATCCCTTACATGGTGTGCTGGGGCCCATATTATATCACTTTATCAGTTTGATGTAGAATGTTATTATTATTGTACATTCTAAACACACCAGTTACTCCTCTGTCCATGGAAACACTGCATAGAACCTTTTGAATTCCTTGTTTTGTGATGGTAGATACAGCCCCATTTAGGAGAGAACTTTGTGTATAAAGGCACAGTACCAAAAGCAGTGTGTTTAATTGTAAAGAGTAAATAAAAAATATATAAAAGTGAACTATGACATGTTAGATAAGAGGCCTTTGACAAACCCTTTTTGTAAATAATATTTGAACATACTCTCTGAAACCTCTGCAGGATCCTCCTCAGGCTCAATGGCCTCATCAAACTCTCCGGTCTCCACTTGGACTGGGTTGGCACCCACTTCTGCCTCCTGGGTGAGGAGAAAGCAAAAAGCTATTGAAACAGCATAGACTGCCCATGGTGTTTGCTCATGGCACATGCTACAAAATATCATGAGAAAATGTTAAACGGAAAGCAGTGAGTGTGGATGTCCTACTCCTTTGTTTAGGCATGCATATTTACTTATAACTTGAGGCTGTGCATGTACACCCAAAAGACTTCTGTCCTTTAGAGGAAAGAATATTCCCTGTGGCGGAGTCTAAGTCTTTAGAGGAAATGCCCTGCATGTCTTATTAGATCCGTAAGTAATTCCTCTAAGACTAATTTATACACACATTGAATGGGTCTTACCTCCTCAACAACTGGCTCCTCCTCGGCCTGCAAATTAAATGGATCAAAAGAAATATCACTCGCTTGTAAACTGTTTCGCCATGATTAGATGCTTACTTTTGTCTGCATCCCTTTTTTGCTGACTTCAGCTGCCAAAGGAGAAGAATCTTTGGTTCAATTTAATTAGCTTAAACAAACAAAGCTGCTTGTAAAACTACTGCATCATCATGTTTGCTTTTATTAAATTGTCCAAACACACACATACCCTCACACACATACACACAAACTGTATATGCAGGTGGCAACAGAGGTATAAAGAGACACACATGTGCTCTGAGAAGGTTGTGAACTTACTGGAGCAGCCAGGGCCTTTCCAGCCAGGCACAAAAGGAAGACAATCCACACCCTCATGTTGGGATTCCGCCTGCAATGAAACAAACCAAATAAACAAACTTCCCATATAACTCACCCCGGATAACTCACAAAGCAGTAATGCCTGTATGTCTAGAAGTTGCATTCTGATATCATATCTACATGGACATGGGTCAGTGAAGGGAATGCTGGTGCGTGGTTCTTTATATCAATTGCTGTCATGAACCAGTTCCATAACTCATTTATTTGGTGTTTTGTCATTACCTTACTCTAACTATATAATTTTTTGACAAATTGACCTATAGGAGTCCCAAAAAGCACACATGTGACTTTTGAGGTATGAGATATGCATTACAGGAGAGGATTTGAGGTATTCTCCTATACAGACTGCCTTCTAAAATTACCACCCATTTCAGAACCTTCCACTTGATGGCTATTCATGCGTCCATGCAGCATTTTAAAGAGACTGGTTGGGTAACAACCTAAATGTAGTAAACATTAAATTCCTGCACAGCTAAGAGCATTGAACCCTTCAGAGTGAGAAATAGTTAAAAGCCTGAAAAGGTTCCTAGTTCTAACAAACGGTCCTGTTTTTAAAAATCGTTATACAATAAACCTAAAAGTAGAAAAACCTAAAAGCCAACTAATCTGTGCTTGACCAGGTTGCAGTTAGTGAAATCTTATTTTACACTTTAGGACTGTAGCAGTTGTGTGTGAACTGTCCTCCTGGATGTACACTTCTGATTTTTTCTGTTAATGCATTGTAGACACTGACCTTGACTAGTTCCATACTATGATTCCGTTTTTACTTTTCTGCAATTAGACAATCCTTTTTCTGATTTCCACTGTGATCTACTGTGATTGTTTTCTCTCCTTAAATACGAAATTATGGTTAGTAATTCCACAGTTATTGAAGTTTTGGATTGGAGGATGGAAGCGATGTAGCAGATATTTGAGGGATAATCTATCCATTTATCAACCCTCAAAACAAGCCTGGGATATGATGTGTTTCCAGAAGCTGAAGCTTGAAGGCCAAACCTGGTTGCTGTTATAATACCCCATTCCTTCCCTGGTCTGTTTGTGCTGTGAAATCAATCACGCCTCAAATTTCACACTTGTAGTGGCCTTTGAGGGACAGGATAACAGCTAGCATTTTCCCATCAGACCTGTCATGTATAGTCTAGACTTGGCGGCCCACCGCACGCCCAGCAGTGAGCCTGTTCCACACTCGCATCTACAGGGAGGCCAGGTGCAGCAGCTGATTGTGAAAACAGCTCTGAATGTTTTTGTACTGCTGGGGTGCTCTATCTGCCTTTGCCTCAGAGGGTCCCTCCAAGAGGCGATGCAAACTGCACTTCCCTGCTGGTCGATAAGGCTCTTTGATGGAATGTACACTCCTCTGCCCTCTTTTACCAGCCCAGCTTAGTCTCCATTCATCTCCAGTGCATATTTTCCCTCCTGCTCGGAGCCTTCATAAACACTGGCCGTCTTTGTTTATGGCTGGATGTTCAAAGAAGCCACGAGCCTGCTGTCATTTCAGTGATGGTATCAAATGACTGGCGCTAGATGTCGAAAACACAATGTAAATGAAAGCCAGCTCCTCCTTGTTTTGCACACATGACTGCTGGGGAAACACAATGAGACGTCCTGCCATTTATGCACATTAAACAAGGGCTCGCCTTTAAATGAAGCGACTGAGATGGGACCAGTGTGTATGTGTCTGAGACAGTAAGAATCAAGTGTCAACACTACTCAGTGCGAACAAGAGAAGCATTCACTGGCAGCCGGACTTCATTCTGAAGGCTGCAAGGCTGTACAGTAGGACAGCATTGTGATTTTAATGCTGTGGAAGCTCTTATGTGACGAGCACCACAATTATTCGACACTCCTCAAGCTGTGATGGATGTGTTATCACATGATTGAATATGGAGAGGGATTATTGCGCTTTATCTGGACGTTCATAATTGGCCCAGCTGTGGCGTTCTTGGGGGGATTTATAGGCTCCTTGAAAGCACTGACCCATGAACAATTTGCCCAGCAACTAACTGAAAAACTCTCTTGGCTCCCGGCCACATTTCGGAATGGAGGGATTCTTGTGGCACTAACAAAGAGCTCATAGCGCTCCCCACATTCTTCAGCACGAACGTATCAGACCAGATTCTTGACGTGAATCCAGTGTTGTTCGGATTGCGATATGATGAATGCCACAAAAAATGGAGCAATGATAAGTTTGTGTCTTCTTTATGCTGTGCTACTGGAATAGTCCTTGGAAAAACTTTGAATCTCTACATCATAGAGTTCTGTAATATAGTAAAAGGCTCTTGAGGGAACCAGAGGTGTTTGTTCTCAAGCACCTTTATTGTTAAGAGTGCAGTTTGAAGGTTCAGCTCAAGAGTTACTTGGAACTGAACAATTGGCAGACATATTCACATGCTGTTATGATTCTCTCGTTGAGAGGGAGTGTAATTACGCTGCATGTGAGATGATGAACATTGTGCCTAGACCAGTCCTGTAGCTGCAGATGCTCGCTGCTCTGTTGATGTGGCACAAGTCTTTGAGTTGCTGGGGGAGATTTGCCAAACTGGGTTGGGTTGCTGGCACACCAGATCAGCCAAGCCCACGACAAGATCAGACCTGGCCTCTTCCTCTTTTCTCTTTTCACTAAAACTGGAAAAAAGAGCTAGTGCACAGGAGCGAATGTCAGGCAGACAGTCGTCAGCTCTGATGGACTTTTAGATGTGGAAAAATACAGAAGCCCCGGCTTGCCCTGCCAAAAGTAGACGTCTCTAAACGTGGCACACAAGAAAGCTTCTCTCCAGCTGCTCAGGGAGCGGAAAAAGGTGTCATTTCTCCTGGAGAGGAGGTCTGTTTAGGCAGACAAGTTCAAACTTTGGCAAGAGAGCGAAGGAAATGACTTAGGATCGTCTCCTGTGTTTAGCCTGGAGAGGTCACTCCGTTCCATTAGAGAGATGCTTCCACATATTTGCATGTTATTTCTTTTCCTCAAAGAGGCACAAGGCTGTTAGCTGGGTGGACTTTGCTGACGTAACAGCAAAACAAGCTGTTTTATTTGGAAAGTCACACTCATAATCAAACAGGACCGAAATTAGTCGACGGCAGCCGCATAAAGGCCGTCTTTTTCACTCGCTATTTGATTTAGGGGTTAGCCAGGCAAGCAAGCTCTGGGGCGTCAACAGAGAGGAAAACAGAAACACACAGCCCTACTTTTGCTTTTTTCAGGCAAAGGATTAAAGAATTCTTTCTGCTTTTCTGGGGTGACATAACAGGTGGCTTAGAGACTGGAAAAACAGAGGGCCTGCAACACTGCAGCCACAAATACCTGCAACCACTTTTTCCCATTGAGGTTGCTGCATCCAGATATGTGTATAATGGGTCTAGAACTATTCTGAACTGTCCTAGAAAAATCGAGAAATCTTGCATGACTGGAACTGGCAAGATTCATCCTGTCCTGTAGCCTTGTAGGTAAACACTAAGCACCATAATCAGTGCCCAAACCCATTCCCATTGATTTATGGGGCAGGAAGTCACTAGGCTTAAAAAAAGTAAACATTTGCGTGAGCCACCTGTCCTTTACCACGCAATTACTCCCCTGGGTCTGGGCAGCGTTCAGCACGGAGCAAAAAGACAGGTCCCATCTCGTCACACAAGAATAAACATGGAATGTGCCAGCAGGGCAGCCACATAGGAATGAAATGATCCAAAAAATACAGTCAACTGCCATAAAAAGCATGCTGGGTGTTCTGTCCACAAACACCCAAGGTGTGTTGGTCATAGACATAGGCTTTGATGGTCTGCGGTCTGCAGGAAATGAGCATTTCTCTCACCACATAACCTCAAACCCTATCACTCCCGTTTTAAACTTTGGAGGGCCCCTCAGGTATTTCATTATAGAGAGAAGCATTGGGAGAATGAATTCGCCACATTGTGAAATCCCATCCACTGCTGAAAAGGATGCCATGGAGACGCCTGAAGGGAGCTCGTACGTGAACAAAAGAGAGTCAAAGCAGAGTGGTGGAATCTGTGTAACCTGAGTTTGTAGTCACCTGACTTTCAAAGCCCTCCTGCCCATCCCCCTCCGTGCACTGACTTAAAGCTGTGTGTGATTACTCTGTTCCATCTCCATCCTGTTCCACACGACAGAACAAAAGAACAACAGCTGTCTGTGGAAATGGAACCTTTACTTTGGAACCATACCAACTGAGCCTTTTTACACTTGGTGAATATTTCAGGATTTCATTTGGAGTTATATTTTTACTTCAGCTCCAGGATATTTGTTTGGAAAAGAATCCACTTTCTACTATTCCATTATAGTCATTAATGTAAAAGGTTATTTTTTCTTTTTGTGTTCTTTATGCTTTATTGGCGATTAGTTCTGTTGTTCGCGGTTGGTTTGTGAGGATTATCATTTTATTTTAGCCCAAAGAATAAAAAAAGGAGAGATCTTTATTAGCTATGTTGATAGATTTATACCTAAGATTTTGATATATATATATTATTTCACTGCAGTTCATGCTGGTGTGCTCATAATTGTGAAATTCAGTCCATATTCAGTTAACTTTTAAGTGTAGTGTCTCTATAAGCAGAAACAAGGAGCTTGACCCTCCTATCCAGGTTGAAGCTGTTGATGAAAGGGGTCAGAAATTGGATTAAAATCAGACTGGTGCTATTCCACATTCCTGTTAGGCGTCTTTAAACCCATTCCCCAACAAGTCTCCTCACTCACACCCAGCCTTCCAATGCAGCCCTTAGGGTCATTTTCCACCCTGGCTGAAGCTGTTTTCCTCTGTGTGCTGTTATTTAACATTTTGCAGCTCAAGGGCAAACTTAACATCTTGGTTCACGTGTCAGTGTCACCCAGATGGAGCTCTGATGGCATGTGGGCAAACAACCCCAAAAGGTTTTCTTACTCCTGGGATGTGTGGCGACTTATGCAACTTTTAAAACACCTTTAAGTAAAGGCCTCATTGTTAAAACAGACTGAATAATCTTTTCAACCAACCATATTATTAATAAAAAAGAACAACGGGAGAAAAAAGGAAATGATATTTATGAAATCTTTCAGTCTGCTCTCCATAAACGACTCAGCAGGCAACACAACATTTAAAGCTCACATCATGTTTTCTCCCAAATAAGTAAATAAATAATTAGGCGTCCCCAGACTAAACAGCGTGGAACGTGACTGTGTGTGTTTTTTTTTCTTCGGCACTAGCCAGCTGTCTTTATCAAACTATCCGGCAGATGTGGAAGCACAGTGCGTTCTCACGAAGTTCTTCTCTGTCAAGAGAATAGACATCTGTACAATCTTAATGCGCGCCCCGACAGCTGGTGAGAACCGCTATGGCAACTCGCATTCCTTTTGATGGGAGTAAGTAGGAGGGGAGGGAAGTGTGTGAAAACGGACCCTCGCTCTATCTCTCTCTCTTTCTCTGTCAGGGTTTGTGGCTCGACCCCCCTCCCCCACCCCTGAGTCACACTCCACTGTTGCCTATGTGGCACAATACTTTTAGCATTGTGCTGCATTAAAATTGATAGCCATTGTTATACTGAGGTGTGCTTTGCATGGGAAAAACACATGAAAAGTCTCAGCAGCTAGCTTTGTAAATGAGTTCTGTTTTTTTATGCATTTTACAATGGGCAGGTATATAAATATATATATATATATATATACATATATATATATTTTTTTATAAACAAATAAACTCTTTCACCCTTAGCACACTGAAGCTGGCAAACTTTTAGTTTAGTGATCTGTGCAAGTGTCTTTAAAGACAAACATCCAAAGTCAGTGATATACAATAAATGACATTTGCTTTTAGAGTTTGAAAGAAAAGAGAAAAGGCTCAGAAAGAGGATCAGAGGTTGAGGTGGAGGTGAAGTTTGGAGTGAATTGAAGATATGGTGCAGTATTCTTACCTTCTGTTCAGCAAGCTGAGAAGCCAAAGCGAGAAGTCAGCTGGTGCGGGGGTCTGGAACTATCTAACAGCAACAGAAGTTCACACAGAAGACATTTGCAGTGGGCAGGCTCAGTCAAACCCCCCTCGCTCCACTGGAGTGGGACGTCTCACAGTTAACTCTATGTATCCAGCTAAAGGTTTGTGTATAACATCAAATCCAGCAAATCTGGCATGTTGACGTGTTTTTATAAAGGGTGTTTGAGTTATATATCTGTTCATGCATTATACTTAACTCACAATTAACCACTTTTGAGTTAATTTTTCAGTTGTTATCAGAAACTGCCTTGTAAATACAGCTTTGTTGGATTGTAATATGTTTGTGGGTATGCAAAGATGTCTTTTTAGTTAAAAACTGTAAATTGAAATTGAAATTGGAAAGTCATTGGCTGTGTTGGTATATATATATATATACAGTGTTGTGCAAGTTCACACATTTCATGATGTAGTTCAAAGTTCAGTTCACACATGCTCAAAGTGAACGGTTGACATTCATAGCTCACAATTTTAATTTTTGAACTAGTTCAAAGTTCAGTTCATTTTATTTTTAGGTGCGATATATAGTCTA
>JBBKCR010000031.1:6329084-6345167 GCA_037577295.1 Ladigesia roloffi | reverse complement strand
GTGTGTGTGTGTGTGTGTGTGTGTGTGTGTGTGTGTGTGTGTGTGTGTGTGTGTGTGTGTGTGTGTGTGTGAGAGAGCTGTTGATCTAAAGTGGAAAGGACAGTTCGTGTGCCCCCTCTGGTCCTGTACTTTGTCTGCGAGTGCACTGTCACCGCTGGTAGAACAGTGACAGGTGAGCGCCAGGGACCGTGGTGCGTGCCAGACCCTCAGGCACTGCCCTGGAGCTGCTGAAACTGACCTCCTGCAGACTGCCCCTCCCCTTCATCTCCTCTCAAACCAGCACTGTCCAGCTCCTGTGCACAACTAAAGCAGACACCCGAGCCAGGAGGTTCGCAGGGTCTCCAAGAATGCCAGCTGATAAAGGGTGAACGGCTTCAGGATGGGATTATGCAGCAATCACGTGCTGGTCACCTTTGTTTATGTGTGTGTGTGTGTGTGTGTGCATGTGATTGCATGTGTGGGGTGGGGGACTTTTCTCATTCCTGGAATTAGACCGGGTATTTATTATTAGATCTGGACCTCACAAACCATAAAAATAAGAGGCAGAGTGTGGAATATTAATGCCAACACTGAAATGGTAGTTTCTTCCTGTCAAGCTTTGATTTAGAGTTAGTGTTCCTCAAGTACGTGGGCAATTTCACATTCCATCACCTCCAGACTATATTCCCTGATACGGATAAGTACCACTCCGAGCAACTTTTTCTTTTTAAACATCTGCCTTTACACATTTTATTCCAGTCATAGGCAATATCATGTTCCAAAGAGGATGAAACATGAGCTCGATTAAACCATATCAAAAGAGCAAGTTTTCTCCCCGCACCTCCTACAGCTATGAATACACTGTCGGATGTGGTGCCTCCGTATAATGAACGCAGTTCTGAGCTGCTGTAACCGGACTCCTCATACGCGAGTGCCCTAAAGACACATTTCAGTTTCCTTTTCATTAAATTAGATTGTTTGGTTCAGTTCAATTACTTAGCCTGAGTCTAAGGAAATTTTAATGGCACTGAGGAGTGTGACATGACTTCCCTCATGGTGGATTCAAATGCATTGCTTTCAAATAGTCTCTGACTGCCTCTGCCTAGTGCTGTGATTATTAATAAGTTGTTTGGGTGAAGTAGTATAAACGTCTTCTCTTATTTCATCTAACTCTGGGATAGTTTTAGCGGAGCAGCTAGGCCTTAGAGATTTGGCTAGTTTTCTCTTAAAAATGGATTGAAGTTGAAATGTGGTTTGTTCGTGCATTGTTGTGATTTATTTGGAATCACTGGTGAAGGTTTTCGTCACATTATCTTACCTTTTATTCCCTGGAGTACTGAAGTTGCCAGAGATGTTCTCATCATGTGAGCCTGAGTTGGGTTGTGAGTCGCTGCAGTGAAAGTAGATTTGAGTGGTAGGTCCAGTCCACATCCAGTCTTGGATCTTTGGGTGCGAGTATGAGTTGAATCTCCTGTTTCAGGTGCAAGTTGAGTTTCTGGGTAACAAGTTGAGTCTTGGTTCTGTGGAATGTGAGTCTGAGTGGAGACTTGAGTCTCTAGATCTCAGAGGATTAACCCTAGAATGTGAGCGACATGGATCCAGGCCTACAAATGTTAAATTGCCCTTGCAAGGCAAAACCTCTTATATGGAAGTTCCCCAGGTGTTTTAGAATACTGAGGTATCAGACGTTATACTGAGCTTTGTCACACAGAACCAAAGTTAGTGTAATTTATAAAATATGTATTAATAATAACCGCTACTGGGGTTTTAAGAATGGCATCACACACAAATGGCCATAAAAACACAACAGGTCTCTGATTTTTGTTTATTTGTTAAAAAAAAACAGATATTACTAGTTCTAAGAGTTTTATCTAATATAGTTTAAGCACTGTCTTTAACGACATGTAGCTCATTCTGTTCTTTAGTTTTTCTATCATTAAGAGCTTGTACCCACTGAACCCACTGAGAGCTCAAAGGGAAGTGGCTTTACATAAAGTCCTCTTTTTTGTCTTTCTTCATTTCTGCCTTCAGACTGTGGGTGTAAATCAGGAGCCTTTTCCTTTGACTTCCTCCAGAACACCATTTTTACCTCTGTACTTTTCCTAAAACCTGAGGTAGTCCTTGGAAATGTTTTGTCATTCACTGCATTACAATGACCTGTCCTTCGATTTAGCTAAAACAAGGAATTCTAGTCAATATCAGAACAGCTACATTCGGATCAATGCATTTTTATTGTTTCCTTCAAAAGGACATGGCAGGTTGCTTTGGCTCTACCTGTGATAAAAGTGAACGCTCAGAGGTTTATGAGTGTACCCTGCCTTGTGTAAGCACTTTCCAAATAACATTTAATTAGTTCAAATTTAATTTCTGGATCACCAAGAATGGAAGCCTAATAAAAGTAGTCCTCCTCAGTATATCAGCTGTTCCATTATTGCGAGGTTGGTCTGCACAATGCTGATCAAGTCTGCAAAATGCAAACGAGCTGCTAACCACAGTGTTTTTGACCGGTTGACAAATGATTGCTCAAAGTGAGTGTTCACTGCTAAAGACACTGAATTGCCAGGGTTTTTTTTTTTCAAGGACTGTTGTTCTACATTTCCAGTTCATTTCCATTACATATGTGTGATGTTGAGCACACACACACACACACACACACGCACACATATATATGTATTTGTTTTATGCTATTGCCTTGTATATGATATATAAGTGATCATTTATTTGATGGCTACCATGTATTGCTGTATTGCGACTTCAAAAGGCAACAAAAGGCTGAAACACTCCTTAGAACTTGATGAAGTGAATGGCGTATTTGGGTGGGGTAAAGTGCTGCAGGCTATATATATGTAAATATTGCTTTTGCTACATTACAAAAATATGCTGTTCTTGTAGCTTGTTTTCCATATACGTATGTTATGAATGGGGTGTGATCGCGCATTTAAAACATCAAGACTAAAGGATTTATTGTCATATGTACAGAGTATAGTTTACAAGGTACAATGGAATTCTTATTTGAATTCTTCTCCACAACCTAGTTAGTTAACATAGATAGAAATAATGTGTGCCACATTAACATTAACAGTGCAACAAGTCAAATACCAGTACAACCATATAACAATTAGCTACAGAGTGTTGTTGATGTAGGGTATGAGGGTAATATAAGAACAGCAGCAACACCACACAAAACATTTTCGTAAAATGTGGGAGGGGGCAGTGCAAGAATAAGTAGACCTGGCCATGCAGGAGTTCCATTTGTTCTTGCAGACTAGGGAATATTGAATAGCAAACGGTCACAGAACCTCTAAGTACTTGTTCAGATTATTTTTATTTTATTTTTTATGTTTTAAATTATTGTATTTTGCATGTACATTATTTATATATTTAATATGTACATATGAGCATGTATATTTTACTCAGGAAAAAAATCAGCTTTTGAGCTGTTTAGTCTACCTCAGTGTGTATTAAATACATTCTTCAGTTAGTTCCTAATTTGCTTGTAATAGACTAAAGCATGACGCATAACGTCAGAGGTTTATGACATTAATTAATATTATGATGTATTGCACTTACACCTTTAGCCTTATTGATGCTTTCTCTGCCCATTGTGGCATGAACACTAATTACCACTAACATGAGAACTGGTTTACTTCTGCCAGTTCTTGGTGTGTGCTACATTACCAAGGCTGTCTCACAAAGTAATTAGAATAATAGCACCAATTATCTCCCAGTAAATAGCCAGGGTTTTAAACTGCTGTTGATTTAAAGAGAATTTCAAATAAGGACAAGTGCTAGTAGCTCATGTAGGTTGCTTTAGAAAGTTCTTTATTTCTCTTTGTTATTGTCATCTTTTGGTATTTGCTCGGAACTCAAGATACGTATTCATTAGATATTTTAGCCGTGCACTTAGCCTTTATTATAGCTGGAGAGCGCGGAGTTCCATTGACGGGGAGCCACTGGCTTCTTTCCCACAGCTCGATTCATGAAATTGAGGGCCTCTGATTTATCTACTCTGATGCAGTCGTGCAGCTGTGATTATGCTTGCCCTGAAACTGATCATTTCAGAAAACTGCGTACCAAGCAGAAACAGACACATGTCATTTGGGGGAACCTTTTACACCCTGTAAACAAATTTTCTCATCGAATGTTTTTGTCCAAAGCCTGTTTGTCTCTCTTCCCCATCATCACAACATCTCTTTCTTTTGATTGAGTCACGTATTATAGTTTTTGCTTCTGGCTTGTTTTCTTTGAGAGCCAGCTGAAATAGGCTGTGCCTTAATATGTTTACAGTATTGTTATTCATGTGATATGGCAGATCATTGTGGACCGAGGTTGTATTGTCATAGTCAGAATCTCATTTCTAAAATGGTCATTTACTATTATTCGACAAGGTACATTTTTATATGAATGGGAAGCTGTGGTGAATAAACTTCAATGTGGCAGATAGATATAGAATTTGTGGCAGATAGATATAGATATAGAGATATAACATCAAGATTCTTAATTTTCCTCATATTAAAATGTTTCACTTTAATCAGGTTTATAAGTTTAAAAAAAATGTAAGTACTTGAAATGAAATAACAGAACCGGCAGTGCCACAATTCTGTCAAAAACTATAATCACAGTGATATTTACTCAGCAATTCAGTGACTGCACTGCATGAAATCAATTTAATCAGGACTAATAATTAGGCTCCCTTTGTAATATATCATACAGTCAATCAGTGTCCTAATTGGTTTTCCTCATTAGTAAAATACTATAAATAGCTTCAGTAAGCTCTGAAAACCAAAACTGTGATGCTGGTTACCATGATAACAATAAATATTGTTCCCCAATCCTACTTGGTTTATTCTTTATGCTCTATTCATTCTATTTAAATCTCAGTGGAACTGTAAATATTACAATTGTTATTGTTTACTATGCTTCTAATTTTTTGTTTTTTCGAGTATTTGCTTTTTTTTTATAGCCATGCTTTAAAAAACCACTGTAACGAATATGTATCATTTACCATTTGAAAACATCTAAACCTGCCTTTCACTGCATTTTGAGGCACTTTATTCGATGCATTCGCCTTATATCCGCACTCATTGTCCATTTAACCAGATCCACGTATAATACAAATGCACTTTCTTGTATTATAATCGAAGAAAGTAGTCCTTCTGTTTCTCTGTGTCATTTGTACGCCAAATTTACCCCATCAGTGGTCAAAGTGAGGTGGACAGTGGGCTATTATCATGTCAGTGTCACTACTGTACTGAGAACAGCCTATCAAAAGTGTCCAACCAACCGTGCGCCTTTATGGTAAACGTATCTGGTGAAATGGAGAGTGAGTGTAGATTCTAGGTAGATCTTAAAGAAGTGGATCACCAGTATGTTTGTGTTTTGTATTTACAATTGTGAGGCTCACCTAACGTCTGAATCTCATTTCAGTCTGGAGATTATGCCATCTAGGTGTTGCCTCACAATATTAAGACATTAGTCTATGATCTTTATTAATGGAGCATGTGATGGTGAGTCATGCTGCTGTATTGATCCCCACACTGGAACAGAACGTACTCCCTCAAACACTCATTTACTGTAAAGAATTTTGCCTGTTTGACCGACAGTGTGATTCGCTGTGTGACCTCAATTGTTTATTGATGCTCATCAGTGTCATTATACTTTCATATATGCAGCACATAGAGGTTTCAGAATGCTTTCAGACATACACTTTGGCTCTTGCATGACCTTAGTCTTGAAACCTTGTAGTAATAGCAGCTGTTTGTGGCATTTGAGTGCTTTTCATAAAGCTAAACTTCCAAGGAGAGTTGCTTAGTACTGCATCAAGCCTTTGAAGTAAGCAATTAGAAAAAATAGGAATTACTTCTATCAGTGATCCCAGAGAGGTTTCAGAGATTCAATGTACTTAATCCATATTCTGACAGTGATGAGGTCCTTATCTATGGCTCCGACTGGCTCTCATTTCAGCAGTGATTTAGCTGAGCGTAATAGGTTAGTTGGCTCATCCTCGTTGGTGCTTTTGTCCCCAGTCTGCTCCGAGGAGAGGCTTGGCGGAGCGTGCCTTTCAATCGCCTTGTTATTAAATTATCTCACGGCTGTGGCCCTGCAACTCGAGAGCTTTCAAAGTGTCAGAGACTCAAATTAGACTGGCCTTTCTCCAACTCCAATTTGCTGTGTGTCAGAACTGACAGCACTTTAAAGCAAGAGATTGGTATAGGCAGGAACAACCTAGCTTTGACCCAGAACCGTAGCTGCAGCACAGCTGCACTGACTGCCAATAAGCCAAGAGTACAGCGCAGGTCCCCTGGCTCTTGATTGATAATACATAAGCTCTGGGCTTTATAAGGCACTGTTTTGAGTAATTATGTATAGAACTGTTTCAGTATTCATGCATCAGCTCTGCAGTGGATCAATTATTGCAGTAATGATCATGTTCTCACAATGTTCCTTGATGTGCCATACGGGAAGCTCAGACACAAACTGCTGGTGAAACCTATTTTCTCACATGAACTGCGTATTGCTTTTAGTGGATGTGCATGGATCACTGTTGGTGTAACTGGATAAAAGCGGAAATATTATATGCCCAACAGTTTGTAGGTCTTTTTTCATCCTCTTTCATTTACTGTAACCCCCTTTCTATCTCATTTTTATGTGGATCAGGATCACAGATTCAGTCACGTGGATTTTTTCTGAGAACCTCACTGATAGTTGGAAATATCCACAATAGTGCGGAACCTGCAAATATTCTCCACTTTTCGAGGCGTAAATTGTTTTTATGCATTACTTCTAAATTAGATTGAAAAATTCCTTATTTTGTAACATAAATAGTAATCCAAGTATAAATTCAACTAAATATAAATCAGTGTACAGGGTGGCACTGCCACATTCAGATGCCTTTTAGACCGCTCTGTTCAGACTGTGTTATTTTTTAGATTTTTATTTATCAAGTTTATCATTTCTACTTTAGCATCTGTCAGAGAATTACATAAAATCCAAACCTAGTTATTGTTAATAATTTTTGCACAGTCAAAAGTAGCTGATCAGGATACATTTCACTGTGATGAGTAAAGAATCTTGAATCTTGAGTTATTGGCGGCAGCCTTCCTGTTCTCGTGTTTTCATTTGATACGTCTAAAAGCTGTAAGATGCTGCCCAAACGCCCTGCAGCTCCGGGCAATGCACCAAAAACAGAAGAAGATTGCACTCCTGGATATGCTCTGGGAAGGAAAAAGTTATGCTGCTGTAGTACGACTCATCTTGTGTGTTTCTTGTTTTTCATTTTGTTCTTCTTACACCCCAGGAAGTTTATTACTGTAAATTAAATTAGAGGAGGCTGTTGAACACATTCGCCTTCCAATGTCTGCTTTAACCAGCAGGGCTCTACAATACAGTCATCTTCCTGAAGAACCCTAAATAAGATGAACAGTAAATTATTGATGAAAAATTTATTGGCGATTACCCCTACATTAACTGTATTTTCATTACTAAAAATTACACTAATTTATTTCTGGATTTACCTGTTTATACCAAAGAAAACAATGGCAAACACCAAAGAAAATGCCTGTGCATGAATTACAATTACATTTAGGGTTTGCATTATAAAAATAGGCATTTTTAGGCTTTTATTTTCCCCAAACCAAACAATGCTGTTTTTCAATACAACTCAATTTGATTTATAAAGCCCTTTTTACAACCAGTCTGTCACAAAGCAGCTTCACAGAGTACAGGTACAAATACAAATTGTCTTTATTTGTCACATGCATAGTCATACAAGTACAACATACAGTGAAATGATTTCTCTGTCTTTAACCCATTCACTAAGTGAAGCAGGGGGCTGCCACCACTGAGGCAGTCCGAGCTCCTAGTTTGTCACCAAAGGTGACAGAGGCAAGGAAGAACTCCCTCAGCTGGAGGAAGAAACCTCAGGAGGAACCAAGACTCAAAAAGGGAAACTCCTCCACAGGTCGACCATGATAGAGAGGAATGACAATCTTTATGGGGATAAATAATGAGAGATGAACAAGATTATAGACATATAGGCCCTCTATGCCTAACAGAGTTGGTTTTACTAAGTGTCCAGAGAGGTAATATTGTTGGGAGTGAAACTGAGAGCCCATTGGTCAATAAACATCAGGATCAGGAGCAACAATCTCCACCGGAGCTTTAGGCAGCGGTATCCCCAGCTTGGGGAAGGGTCCGAGTGGGCCCAGGAACATTTTACACGGGTGCTCTTGGAACCTAAACCCCACGAAAAGCAGGGAATTACTGTATTCTGGAATCAAGAGCATAAATATGAAAAATTTCCCCTTGCAGCAGTTACAGCCTCTGCTGTTTTGAAAAGGTTTACACTATAAGTTGAAACATTGCTGTGAGGATTTGATTGCAGTTAAATGGTTGTTTTGCAGGACTAGCACCACTAAATTTAAACCCTTTGCCAGTGTTCCACAGGCCAGTGCTGAGGGGTTTATACCGGTCTAGCAGATGCTTGGCATTGAAAACGGTGGCTTTAGACTCGTGTGTCGCTGCTCAAGAGTGCCACACTCCATTAGCAGTGCTTGTTGGTGGAAGCAAACAAATATCTATGTCAGCAGTGAGTGCACCTTAAAGTAGCTGAAAAGATACGTCTCCGAACATTTGAGCATAAAATATATTTACAGTAAATCTGTGATTTCCTGATTTATCTATTTAATTCAAACTATTTCATTTGTTGTTTAGGCCTAGAATTTAAGCCTTTTTACTGTACTTTTTTACTGAGGCTTGGTGCAAGAAACTGGCCCATAAGATAACATTCTGACATGCCGTTTTGCCCTTTTCGCAGTCAGCGGAGTTGTCAAATTTGCAACACAGACAACTCTAATCCGTGCTTTGCTGGGACTGCTGATATAAAAATAGCTGGAACAGATCTCATTAATCTAGAAGTACCACAATTGGCAGAGATCTCTCACTCCCTCCTTCTCCCTGGCAGATCGAAAAAAGATGTGCTGACTTCACACAGTGCGCAGTGACACGACAAGGTTAGCCAAGCTGTGAAATGTGGACGAGGCGAACTTGGCGATACCCGGCGCCATGAGCGATGTCCCACTAATAAGTAGTTGGAGAGTTGGGCCTATCCAGTCAAAAGCGATCTGATCTCTTTTTATTGAAAATCCCACTGGTGAAAATGTTTTTGGGGTTTTTTTTGTTTGTTTGTTTGTTTTCAACAGTTGGAACCAGAATAAAACAACAGACCCTGGCACGCCACTGCACACACTCAGTGCATCTGTGGCTGCTTTCTGAACTGGCTACGAAAACGGCAGAGCAGAGACAGGAGAGAAAAAGCAGATAAGGCAGTGAGAGACCCAGCTGCTGTCTGAGTTGCAAAAACCAAGAAGCCGAAAGCAGACTGAAGGTCCTTTGAATGTGAAATGTGCGACAGATCACAGCTCGCTGATAAAATGTAGATAGACAGCTATGGATAAAAGGAAGCTCCATCACACCGTCCTGTTAAGCATGCCATCGTGAGCAGTTTGCAGGCTGATTATGGAGGCAGCAGAGACAAAAGAGGTTTCAGAGTGTTCTCCATCACTTGAGAGGAATTCAAACCCATGTGGATTAGACATATATGTGGATCTCTTATGTCACATTGTTTGAGGGAATGATATTTGAGGAAAAGGCCTGATTCATAGAGAGGAGAGCTCTCCAGATTCTCTCCTTGTTTGTTGTGGTCAGTAACATACGAGTCTCACACTCTCGAGCAATATTGTATGCGGTGACCGTCCTAATGCTTCAGTTACATCTGTTGGCCTTCACTTTCACCTGAAACTCTTGATTATTCTGTTTTGTCTCGCCCTCCGGGGAGATTCTATCACCTGGCTCCACTTTGTAGTGCCTCTTGTGCCATGAACAAATCTTCAAAGTGTCTGACACCTTGGACTTGACGACCATTTGTCATTTCTGAGCCCACAAGCATAAAATTTTACCTCAAGATCCACTTACACAACAAAATAAAAAAGCTTCAAGCAGGCTGATGAATTAGCTCTCGGTGCCTTAGAGTGGTTCGCTACACATCGCATAAAAGATTGACCTTCCTTTCCCCTTCGAGGTTAATTTGACAGATTCTCTGAAATCGAACATGGCCGATGGAGTAACGGTTCAAAGCGCCTTTTATCAGCCACGCTTAATGTGTGTTGGCTTGACGAGTCTCTTACAGTCTCTCTCAAAGCAATTGCAAGTGACAGCTAATGTGTAAGAGTGAGTGTGCGTCCATGTGTGTCATGAGTGTAGGTGCGATGTCAGAGATTAAAGAGTTTCTTGTTCTGCAGGTACTCCAGCTGGAGTACAGGACAAGCATCTTATCTGAGTTGGGAACTCCTATGTTACTCCTATAGTTACAGATGAGAATGACTCGTTCCCAGCAACCTGCCCCAAGCAGACATGAAAAATGGTTACCTGTTGAACTGGCTTGGCTTGCCACTCACTGCACACCCAGCATGCACTCTCACTCATGTCCACTCCAGCTCAAATTCCAGACTTCAAATACCCACTCTTTTAGCTCACATAAGGGTTAAATAGTAGTTACTGGTCTGTTCATACTATCTCTTTCCCTATTACTGTAAGGTTTTCAAAAAACCACAGAACTGATTGTTTATCAAAACACTTTTTAACAATTTCACTCTCTTTTAGCTTTGACACAAATATGCCTCTCTCAGTTTTACACAAGCACAGGACTGTTATTAAAAGCCTACAGCTTTTTTAAAAGAGTTTTTACAATCATATGTTTCTGCTAGCAAACAGAATGTGGATTTTGTTGGTTTACATTCATCAGGGCGAGGCAAACAAACGTAAATGAAAAAAAAAACAGGAAACACCAATATAGGGGTTTTTTATAATGGGTCTCATATAAAAAACAAAAGATACCTGACAGTGCTTTGAAGGACAGCAGTGAGTGATGTTTATTTATTTGAGCTTTATCTGTGGTCATTTGAAGCTACAGTTGAGAACTAACATAGCTAATCAACTGGCCACTTTAAGCTTGCAAATATACCATTAAAATTAAAATTTATTAGCGCTTGTGCATGCAGGAAGGTCACTTATGGCAGTTTCATACAAGTGAAGAAGTAAAAAATAAAGAAACTGACCACATTAACTTTTTCTTTTCTTTGTCAGAAGAAAAGTTAGAGATCCGTGACGAGAATGAAAACAAAATAAATTAAAAACATTTATTTGAAAATAATAATAAATTCCATGCAATATGGATTAATCGCCAGTGGGGACAAGACTGCACCAAATCCAGCAAATGATGCGAGGAAGATATTCATTTATTTTGCCTTTTAGAGATAAAAAAAGAAAAGCAAAAAGCATCTAATAGGAGTCTCGGTCCAATAGGGGATTCGCTGTGGGCTGTGGTTCAGCCTGCATTGTTAAAAAGGTTGGGAAATCTAGGGAGTTCAGTCAAACTTGCTCATTAGTATGGTACGTCATGACCCTTTTTCTTGAATACACATGGTTTTTGCATATCAGTATTGTGTTTGTCATTCAGAAATTGCTAGATGTTTAACACAAGCCTAGTATTTTACAAAAAAAACATTTTATGCTGTATACACAAGTTAGTTAAAACAGTGTGACCCATTCACTACATGAAACAGTGGGCAGCAACTGGTGCGGATCCTTGGGAGCAGTGTGTGGAGGCGATACCTTGCTCTAGGGTACATTAGTGTTGCTATTGGCGGTTGTGGGATTCGAACCCACAGCTTCGGATAATATGGGCAACTCTCTAACCACCAGGTCTCAAGCTGCAACGTCAAAAAGAGAATAATACTAGTTTCAGGGATTCACCAGTCACTAAAACCATGAGGTCATGTTGCCCTTCTGCTCTGTTCCCGCAGGTGCGCTGGCCATTCTGATTCCAGAGCTGGACCTGGTGATCTCCTTGGTGGGTTCTGTCAGTAGCAGTGCCCTTGCACTCATCTTGCCTCCTTTCCTCCACATCATTACCTTCCACTCAGAAGGCATGTCTAAAGCTGCTGTCCTGAAGAACATCCTGATCAGTGTTTTTGGCCTGGTAGGCTTTGTGGCCGGGACCTATATCTCCATCGTGGAGATCATCTCCCGCAGCCGTTCCAAGCAGGTTGACGCCTACTTTCAGGTCATGTAATGACAGGACTGTTAAACAATAGGTTTATAGAATGGTAGAGCCATTGAATCACTATATGGCCCATCAAATGGTAATTTCTAATACCTTAGTCGACACTGGAACGACCTTGGCTTCCTTAGTGAGGATCTACCATCCTTGAGTGGCTCATGTTTCTCTTTTTCATTCTTTAGAGCTGGGTTCCTATATGAAAATGCATCCAATTTCTTGAATGTTCTTGAAATGGTATTGTTTTAAGGTGACATCATTTTTGAAAATATAAATATAGATATTTTTTATTTTTTTTTTATAATTTTGCTTTAGTCACCCGATTTGCAGACAATTTATCTAAACTGTGGTGAACACATTTTCCCATAAAGAAAACAATAAGGATCATAAGAAGGAGTTATATTGCGCTAGTTTTGCTTAGTGGCTTCCAAGGGGCTCTTATTTGTAAAAGAATGAAATTATGGTGTTTATACCTTTAGTAAAAGCAGCTCTATTAAAGTTTCACAGCTCTATTACAGTTTATGTGGTACTTACTCCACATGCTTAGAAGCTTGGGATTTTTAATTACAAGAATTTAAAAAGTGCCCTTGTTTTAGCTTAGGAGTTTGTGTGCAATGAAAAACAAAAATGTATCTTCGACACTTTAGTTTATGGTGTTTAGTTTAGTTTAAGACGTTCAGCAAAAGTTTACACTTATGGCCGTAGTTATTTGGTAGTTGCTTAATGGTTTATTACATAATGGTTTATTTTTTCTGCACATTTCTCCTGAAAAAAGTAAGATAAATTCATATATTTTGTTTATTTTAAAACTAGGATTGTTTTTGTTTTTGTTTGTTGATTTTGTTGCTTTGTTTTTTTTAAAAGATGAATCAAAGATGAGTCATTGGTGATCCTGAAAGAGCATATCAGCTTCACAATTTCTTGGCATGGTTTATCAAAATGATAGCTGACAAAATGGTACTTTACAAAATGAAAAAACAAAAACAAAAACAAACCATGTATACCAAAACATTACTTTAGAGTTGCGAGATTATATGTATATACTTAAGATATCTCAACGAGTCCATAAGGAGAACTGAACTGCCTTGCAATGAACTACTTTGCAACGTCAGTGCCAAAAAGAAGACAACTTGATGTAAAGCTTCAGTTCTTTTTCTCCTGTACTTCATGTTGCACACATGTTTAGTGTAGTTTTTGCAATTCTAATTTTAAAGATGGTTTTGGAGCTCTTTTTTGTAAATGTATGAACATTTACAGTGTAAATGTAAAGAAATACCTTCTCATGGGTTTTAATTGTATTAATATTGTATTATCAGTGTTACAGTAAAGGAATGGTTCTAGTGAAGCATCAGATTTACACAATTTTCCACTAAAACCTTTGTTAATTGATAAGCCACGGCATGTTTGATATCCACATTTTTTTGTAAGTATATCTCCAAAATGTTTTTGTCCAACAGTATCCAGCTCAATATTATAGTGTCACAGACTTGTGGAAGTGGTACTGCGAGAAACAAAAATGGACCAAAATGTCACCATTTCAAACACTAGGCCTGATGTTCAGAAAACAGTTCTATGGAAATCATATTAATCTGTATTTATGACCATCCTACTCACAAAAAATGATTCTATATCAGCAATCATGGACACAGACTGTAAAGGAAGACCCTGTTGTCTGAAAAATGGCATCTTCAAATGGCACCGTGTAAAAAAAATGGCATCTTTAACACAAGAGCAGTTGTTTCTAATTTCGGTTTACTGTAGAAACCTGAGATTAATAGACACGGGCATGTGTTTGTTTGATAAATGTACATTTGTTCTTATACTGTCATCTGTTGTGGTGCTGGAAGTGGACTGTGGAAATGCAAAGTGAAATAAAAAGATCTGTACTGGTGAGATCTTTGCGTGTCTGTGCAGCCAAATCTTTGCTTAGTCTCCTGCACTGCAGAGTGATGTAGAGAGTGTGCTGCCCCTGGACACAGGCTGGGACTTGCAGATTACAATATCGTCAACAGTCCTAAAGATGTGTGAAGTGCTGTTAGCAACGACTGCTACACGCTTGTTATATCATCCTTGTCCCTTGTGGAGCAGGGGTAGTCTTCTCTTAAATGGTCTCATAAAAGGGATCTTTATTCTTTAGTTATGGTGTGAAATGACCAAAAAGTCTATTTCCATTCTAATGAATTCTTTGTTTTATTTCAATGAATCCTGATTTCTAAAAAACAAAAAAGCATGTCTTATCCTTGCTTATTAGACTGCATGTAAATGTTCAGTTCTTCTAAATATCTTGTTCTTCAGAAGATGTCTGGACCACTTTGCATCTTAACAGCTCTGAAGTGCTTTCATGGGTTGAATTATGCTGACATTTTGGGGGGAAAAAATTGGTCAAATTCTCCTTAAAGACACAGCAGAGGACACAGGGCACAGATGTTACAGGAGAGGACAAATAGGAGTATATGATCTTTTTAGACCATCTGGATGCAGAATTTCTCTTTACTGCAGCTGAAGATGCTCAGCTTGGTTTACTGATTTATTCTGGATGGATATTTGAATGGATATGAATAAACAAAATAACAAAACCCTTTTCCATATGAGCAGTTGACAATGAGAAACGGGAGCCATCATTTTATTCTCACTAGGTACAGTGTGTACTGTGTGTAATGTACCTTTTGTCCTGGTTGTACTGCATCCAAAATTAATAGATAGTCTTCATTCAGACAGCGGAATAGTTCTGTAAAACAGCAGATTATAGTAGTGTAATAGTTTCTACATATTTATTTATAGATTTTAGAACATTATGCTCCTTACTCTATATTATTGCTTTTTAAAAAAAGCAGCAATGGTTATTTTATTTTTATATATAATCAGAACACACAAGTTGATTTTGTTGGAGAGTGATGAAAAGTAGAATCTACAAGAACAATCCACATATATTTGGTATATATTTTCTATAATTTAAACTGTAGGTTTTATGTATGATAAATGGGTGGAGTTCATGTACCTATCACAGCATAGGATTTTAGCAATTAATTTTTGGTATTATATTTACACCAAGCTGTAATAAAAAAACAAAGTTACAAAACAAAATTAGGATAACAATAATAGTAGTAACATTTAAAACAATAATAATGAGAATAATGATAAATAAAAGGGAGAATCTATATTATGTATTAAAGTTCCCAACTTACTCAAATGTAATGATTGGGATTTATTCACAATATGATAACAGCGGGTTCCACTTAGCACAAATTTACTGCACAGTCTTACTATGAAAAGGTTTTTTGGGTGCTCCATGTGAAACCATTTTATTTTCAAGGAAAACGCATATCATTTTAGGATATTATACAAAATTTGACACCATGTCAACCACCCTCAAACTTAACAGTTTTTTTCCCTTCAAATAACAATGTGACCATGCTGAGGCCATCACTGTGTGTCTTCTCACTGAGACAAACCATCCTATACATGTCTGATCTGATGATCCTGCTATGACTATGGTTTTACATCAAAGATACGATCCATTTAACCAGACAAAGAACCTCATTTCCATTCAAATGTTTATCTTCATGTATAAAGAGTAACGAAAACAACTAAAATGTTTGCTTTTAGCATGATAGTACTGTCCTCCTCTCACCGGGCACCCTGGTGAGATCAAAGTCAGAAGTGAGCAACAGCATCATTACATGCTGCCAAAAAGGTGAACGCAGCTGGTACAAGGTAGAGAAAGTAAGGTCTTGCATCTTAGTGAGCTGAAAACAAACAAAAGCAGTAGAAATGACAAGTGTCCCCTGCAGGGTCATCACCGAGATCCCCTGGTTCGACTTGGCAACTGCCTGCCCACCAGTGTTGTGCAAGTTCACACTTTTCATGAACTAGTTCAAAGTTCAGTTCACACATGCTCAAAGTGAACTGTTTACGTTCATAGCTCACAATTTAAATTTTGAACTAGTTCAAAGTTCAGTTCATTTTATTTTTAGGTGCGATATATAGTC
>JBBKCR010000031.1:6307045-6328984 GCA_037577295.1 Ladigesia roloffi | reverse complement strand
TGTGAACATTGCGCTAAATGTTGAAAAAATGACACCTCTAAATTTGTGGTGCTGCTTTTACAAACGGCGCCCCATACAGGTCAACCCGCAGATATTAAACATACTTTAATGTCCATAGTTGTGTGTTAATATATAAAGTTGCTCAGGGAAAGAGTTTCGATCTTTTAAAAAATGATACGACACTCCTGTTGTCTATGGTGGTAGAGAGAGAAGTCACATTTAAAATGTGTGTCAGAGAGATTCTAGTTTGTTGTTTGTGGCCCGTATCAGTTGCTGGTTTATTAGTCACACCCCAACAAGTCACACACCAGATATATCAAGCAAACAAGAATGATTTACGATAAAATTCAGAATCTATCCCACTACTCAACCAAACTAAATGCTGAGGTCAGTAAGAGAGATGGATATAAATACTACAGATAAAAACAAAAGTACTGCTGCAAAAATCTAGCATTTCATCCAAATCAAAGTTTGGTTTTACTCAGAACCGCTCTTCAGTTAGACCTGGCAGAGTTGTGGTTAGTCTTCATTTTTTGTTTTTATTTTTAGATGCAGAGTGTCCAACAGACATGAGAGACGATGATACATACGCGAAAATAACCTTCAGTCAGAGAACAGGTGGGTCACCATATATATATACAATTTTATACTTTTTCAAACAAAAATCTATAGAAATAAGAAATCAATATACTATAAGTTGTTTATGCTGTTACTATTTTATTACATTGCCTATTACTGTTTAATGAGAATTAGAAAACTTTTTTTGTCTTGGATTAAGTTCTGACTGCACAAAGACAAGAGTGTAATAAAATATTTAGTCAAAAAATAAATTATAAATCCAAAAATCTGCAGAAGATACTCAATATGAAACACACTATGTTATAAACACAAATATAGACGTATTAATACCATCAATAAATAACACTAAAGTGAATAAATAGTTAATACAAATTCTGGTTTGGAGTTTGTAATTGCTGTATTAGAGGTCAGTTATAGATAATTGATTTTGAAATAAGTAGCAACATTTTACATAGTAAGACAATTGTATATAATAAAAATAATAACAACAGCAACAACAATTATTAATACAACTATTAATACTAATTAATACTACTACTACTACTACTTCTACTGTTACTACTACTACTACTATTACTACAACAACTACTACTTATAATAAGAAGAAGAAAAAGAAGAAGAAGAAGAAGAAGTAGAAGAAGAAGAAGAAAAAGAGGAAAAGAAGAAGAAGAAGAAGAAGAAGAAGAAGAAGAAGAAGAAGAAGAAGAACATCAATAATAGTAGGAAGAAAAAGAAGGAGAAAAGATTGCACATAATTAAATCATTTTGTGCCAAGAAAAATGATTTTAAAAAATTGGTCACTTATTTTAGCATAATTTCTTTTAATCTTCCATACTGATATTATTGCATGTTTTATTGCTTAATTTACCTTTATATTTTATAAATTCTTTGCTTCATTTATCTCTGCATGGCATACTGAAAGAGCTCTCTGTGTGACAATGTGCTACAGCAATATGCCTTTGGTGTAAATATAGCTGTTTTATCAGGTCCTTCACTTCTTTTCTGCATTTTCTAAACAGGTCAATCAGAAGCAGAGAATCTGACATGCGAGACAGACAGTGTCACATACGCTGAAGTGAGTTTCAGGCTCCGATCAGGTGAGTATATATATATATATATATATATATATATATATATGGGTTATGTGGTGTGTGTGTGTGTGTGTGTGTGTGTTTTTCTTCATATAGCCTTTATTCATATAGCTTACACACAGAAGTACTTTACAGAGAATAAATAAGCATTAAAATAAGGTAAGCAATGAAATAAAATTCAGATTTATAAATAGGTTCAAATATTCTTTTATCGGAACCAAAGTAGAGTCAACTAATTAAACTAAAAGCAAATCCTGAGATGCCTTGATGATAGTATATTGAAACCACATATGAATAATTATTATGAATATTGACATTCAGAATAGAATTCCTTTTGTTCATTTTAACATTTTCTTAGCTTTAAGTAATAAAGATAGAAAAGTTGTAATAACCAAGTGTTTTGAACTCAAAAGGGCTGAGGGAACGTAAGGTAAAAGTGAGGTCAAAGAAATAAATTAAAAGAAAACTGACAAACTGCATAATGCGCTGACAATCAAAATCAAAGTAATAAAAACGGTCAAGAGAAACAGAGTTAAACAAAGACTGAAATGCAGTAAAAGGTCATTAAAGATGGTTGGTTTAAATTTGACTATTTTTCCTTACATATTTCTGAAACAACAATTTGATTGAATGATAAATAGTAAAGAGTAATTGTCAGTGTAACCGTACAATAACCTGATCTTTTGTTCTGATTGTTGAACTTTGAAGACTTGAAATTTTAGGTTTTTAGAAAAATTATAGATTGTAAAATCTACATTTTTGTCAAGTCAACTTAATATTTGTTCAGTTAAGTTCAAGGTTATGACATGTATCCATGCAAAAATGAAATAAAAATTTGACAATAAAAGGTTAATAGGTCAACCCATTATTGTGCAATTAGCTTGAAATTTTCGGAATTTTTAAAGTTAGTTTGTAAAGTGCAAAATATTTTACTGTGGAAATACAATACAATCACAAAATTAGGAGAAAAGTTTTATAAAAAAAAAAGAAGACAACATTTTTATAATGTTTTGACATAACAAAAATGTGTCTTTTGTTTTTATAAAACTCTGATTACTTTTTTCCTAATTTAGTGATTGTGGATTTTTAGGAATATTTTACTTATTGACCTGCAGCTTAGCTGACTTTATGTGTGGCTCGAAATTGACACACATGCTGGTGTTGTGGAATATTTGAGTATTTGAAATATTTGTAATGTTGGAAACTCTTGCAGATGCTGCGCCCTCTGAATGCAAACCAGTTTCTGTAAGTAAAGTTCAGCAACGACCCATTTCCTTTTTCTTTTGATCTCTGCTGCACTGTGTAAAAGCCCTGTCTCTCGTCTTCTCTTTTCCAGACCGAGGCTCCAGACGAGGTAGAGGAAGTCCTGAATTCGTCTGACAACCCACCTGAAGGCATTAATTAAATTAATGAAAATCTATGCATTTAAAACAAGTCCTGCTGTGTTTATTACCAGATTTGTCATTTCACTGAAGGGCCAAATTCATAACCGCTAAAACCACTTTTCAACAGTTATACAGGAATCATTCTGTATCTGTGGTGTTTTGGTACTGAACTTGCAGCTCGATTTGAATTTCCAGCGTAGCCCAGTACCAGAGTTTCTGATTCAGTTCTCTCCACACAGTTTATGGCCGGTTGCACATGCGGTCGAAACAGCAGAAAGTTTTTTCGTCATAGGTACGTTTGTTATTTTGGTTTGTTATTCCTTATTGTCTGTTTCTCACAGATTCATAGAAAACACAAAAACTTCTCTTTAGTCTGAACAGACAGTGCTTGTTCTTTGACTTACCAGTTGTTCGATTTTTTGGGGGGGTTTGTGTGGACGGTAAAAAAACCATTGGCATTTTTTCATGTTGTTATGAGATTTAGACCAATCAGAAACCAGTGCAGCAGTCAGCTCGGCTGCAACTCACTTTCAGCCCTGCAACCAAGCAGCTCAGGTTCGGTCCCCTTCATTTGGAATATTGGAATTTATTTGAAAAACAATTGTTCGTGCTACAGCACGGTTCCTTGTGCCAGTGTAAAAGCACCACATGTAGGTTTATGTCTTTATTTTTTATTCTTTCTTCCGTTCTTTCAAATGTCACCCAGGGATTTTGATCTGATACACAGTTTCTTGAAAAGTTCTTTCTATCATTTGTCTTTCTTTCTTTCAAAGGTCACTCAAGGATTTTGAGCAGTACATTATTTCGTTCTTTCTGTCTTCCTTTCATTCACAGGTGTCATACTGATTTCATGTTTACCAAAATATCTGCATGTAAACAAATATTTTAAACATAGTTCTCAGATACTTAAAAATGAGTCTATACATTTTTTATTTCATTTAATATGGAATGCTTTTTCACTTTTACTGGTTACATAATACAAAATGTACATTTACTCAGTCCCGCCATCTACACAAAATTACCCCTATCACAAGTCACATTTTCAACATGAGGTTGAATATGAATTTCCTTAAGTACAGTTTTTCATTACTGTCAGTTTCAGACTTAAGGTCTACAATTGCTCATACTATAGACTGAAATCTTTAAATAATATATTATTATTATTATATATACTTATCAGCCATAACATTGAATCCACCTGACTAATATTATCTACACCTCCGACTCATTGAGGATCTGTGTGGTGTGGTTTCTGGCACTAAAAGTTTAGCAACAAATCCCTGTAAGTTCTGTAAGTTGAGGCCATCCTGGATCAGACTAGTCTATAACACAGATTCTCAGACACACTGAAGCTTGGAGGCCAAGTCAGTGCATTGAGGTCTTTGACATTCCTAAACAAGCTTTGCAGTGTGCTGGTGTTCATTAACCTGCTGAAAGAGGCCACTGTCATAATGGCGTGTACTTGGTCTGCAACAGTGTTTAGGTAGGGTGTTACATGTCAAAGTACCATCTACATCAGGGGTGGTCAAGCTCCGGTCCTGGAGGGCTGGTGTCCAGTGCAGTTTGGTGGTGTTTCTCCTCAAACACATTCACAGAACCTGACAATTAACTGGTGAGTTTGTTTCTGAGCAGGGAAATCACCAAAACGTGCTGGACCATGGCCCTCCAGGACTGTAGTTTTACACCCCTGATCTACATGAATGTCATGTGGGTTTCCCAGCAGAATATTTCCCGAAGTATCAAACTGCCATCAACTTCAAAGACATGGAGCTGACTGCTTTACTTCACATGTATGGCCAGTTTGACCAAACTCAACTAATTTATGCAAGTACATCACAGTGCGGGTACATGTGGAGGAGGTGGGCAGCAGCAGTGTGCAAGTGGAAAAGAAACATATGATTGTTTTACAGCTATTGCCAGTCTAAATTCATTTTACTGGCCTTTAGTTACAAATATGTAAAATCAATCTTGACTGCATGAGGGCACTTGAAAACAGGCTGCAGACAAGGGGCTCAACAAAAGAAATTATGCTGAGGGCTTCATTAATTAAATGAGTTAAGACTCATGTCATGTGCAGTTCTTTGAAGTAGCTTTTATCTTGTAGCAGGTAGTTCTTCTCATTATCTTATAGCCAGTGTTTACTCAATATCCCGCATGAATGGTCTATTAAGTCAAATTTACTTCAGTATTGCATGACAACTAGCTAGCTAATATTAGCCAATGGTCCCTGTTAATTAATGCAGTATCACGTTCTCACACATTCACAGCGTGTGGCATTCAGAAAGAGTGAGTGAGGAATAGTGAAGGTGCTTGGGTCAGGGGCGGAGCTTGGGGGTGGCTTTGGGGACTGAAACCCCAAATCTCACTTCAAAATCCCCAAATCTTTTTAAGCTTTTAAAAAATATGACAACCCTGACAATATATGCTGCCTATGAAATAGATTAAAACTCATTAATGGGCACAAATACCCATTTCCCTCATTCTTAAAATGCTGTTATTTCAACGGGCTGAAACTACAAAAACAGAATTCCACCAACTCAATATTCTAAACACTAACATTAACGTCTACTTTCTACTCATCTGTTGACTGTCAGAACTCGTCTCAGTCTTCAAATAGCCTCAAACCTTACTATAGACATTAGACATTTTTAAAAAAAAAAGAACCTTGAGTGATACATCAGAAGCAGCTGCCAGTAACTTGTCAGACGGTTCTGGTCAGTGATATAAACACATCAGTTTAGTGCACTTTGACATTTGATGCAAATCACAACTTTGCCGAACTGTACAGCGCTACATCAGCTATGCTATGCTAGCTAGGTTAGACTGCAAAGAGTTGCTGCTATGATAATTCCTTCCTCTTCCAAATGTAATTATCTCCCTTTTTACTTTATTTGACAGAGATATATTACTTAATCTAAATGTTAGGCTACCTTACGTTAAAACGTGATCCAGGCAGCACGAAAATCCAAGAAAATATAAAAAATATGTTGGACATATTCTTTACTTTATTCAAGCTTTATTAATGTTTTAGATAACACGTTTAAAAAGATCTCATGATGTGTGAACAAAGCTATGCCGTTGCAGGATCACTGTCTGACAAGCTGCCAAGTCAGTGCAGTGCCAACAATCAGGGTGGAGGCTGGTCGCGAGAAGCTTCTCAAGTGAATTTTACATCACGCAGCACTGTGCAGAGGCACTGACCTATAAGGCACCTGGATAAAGTGTATGGCCAACTCCATAACACTGGAGTATATTGTGAGATCAATGCCCCTGTGCAGTGCGCAGTGCTGCGTTCGGCCACTTTTCAGCTTGCCTTGCATACAAATCTTCGTTCAACGAACTTTGCCATGTCTAGAATGCAGGAAATTGCATCTAAGAAACCCACATTTTTATGGGGGAGAACCCCCACAACCCCCTGATGCTCACTATGCCTGGCTCCGCCTCTGGTTTGGGTTAGGCCTCTGACCTCCAGAGAAAGCAATTTCAATCTTCAACGTTATTTTGGAAAACACCATGCATCCAAATTTGTGGACAGTTTGGTGAAGAACTTTATCTATTCCAACATGACTGTGCCCCGGGGCCAAAACAAGTTCCATAAAGACATGGCTGAATGAGTTCAGTGTGGAAGAACATGACAGACTCGCACAGAGGCCTGAACTCAGCCCCATCCGACACATTTGGGATGAAGTGGAAAAGAGATTGTGAGTCAAAAGCACTCATCCACCATCTATTCTCCACTTAGAACAAATATGATCAGTTGATTTGCATCATGAAACTGTGCCTCATTCATCATAGCAGGTAATATTTTTTTAAGTATTCGTTGGAGTGAGGAACCACTTTTACTTATTTCCTTTCAAAATAAAACATTTTAAATAGACGGTTGTAACTGAAATATTAATTCAAAGGTTTTTTATAGTCTCTCTGGTGATCGTTCACTTTAAGGGTCTTATTTTTAGGCATGTATAATCTATGCTTTTATAGATATGAGTTTGTCATGTAGTGACAGATTTAGGAGTGGGTAGAGATTTTACATATGCGACTGGATGCATTTTCTGTATGGTTTGAGGCTGCGTGTATCAATATGTATACATTAACTGCTTCATGAAGGTCAACAATCATTTTATTAATCATTTAAATGATTAACCATGCCTTTATTTTCTTGAGCTATATTTGCTTCAATTAATCTTTTTCATCCTCATATTTTCAGAGATATTATAATTAACCATTTTAACTTCCATTCCAACTTTTTTAACTTCCATTTTTAATTTTTTTATACCATGGGTGCCAATAATTACAGAGTTGACTGGATATAAAAAAGTCTGTTGAGATCAGAGCATAGTTTAAGAAATTGTGCAATTTATCCATGCAGTTTTCACAATGCTAATTAATATCTTAAAGCAGTTGGTTACTTTGGTTACCCAACATGGCCTGTTTGACTAAATTTCAGGATTGGGGGAAAAGTGTGGAAATGGATTTTCAAGATCACTTTAAGACATTTGGTTTCCTCTGTTCAGGGGGGAGGTTTTCTGTGTTAACTGAGATGGCTTGCTGTGTGTGTGATCACCAGCATTTTCAGTCCCTCTGCTAATCTCAGCATCTGGATGAAGTGTCTGCACTTTTCCTGAGGCAAAAATCTGCCACCCAGGCCGTTCTCCGCTGACCTGAAAAGTTCCAGATCAGAAATTTCCTTTGCAATGTGCTTCACCTGCTCTGAAATGATAATGATGTCCCCGGGCAATGTTACGAGACGATCGCTCCAGGCTCACTTCGAAATTCCTTTGCAATTGTTTCTGTCAAAACAAAGCCAGAAGTCTGCAGTGCACTGAGTGATGGATTTTTTTTGTTTGTTTGTTTAAATAGTAATTGATTTTCAGGCAATAGCACCTGTTATTGGTTAAGAAAGTGGTAAAAGTTCCTGCTGAAGCTAAAGTCAACTCGCTGATCACAGCATGGTGGTAAACACCACAGCTGATATGTACATGACAACATTATAACAGTACAGGAGGATCACAGTGATCGATCTTTATTCAGATTGATTTTCAAACATTTTGTTCTGGAGTTTATGGACATAACACTCAAGTTCAACATTTTTAAAAATATGATTGTTCATTAACAATTAACCATCCTGAAATGTGCAAAGAGTGAAGAGTGTATTAGCGCTTTTTTTACAAAATCTTTCAAATATGTATCCCTTACCACCCCCCTCCACATGGCACACACAGAAACAAACACACATTTACACACAGGTATTTTATGCATGTAAGGGTTTAGGCACACACACATGCACATGAGTTAGTTCCTCATTCCTTGCAGCTTTCTGACTAACTGAACATTCATGATGGATCTGCTTTTCGTGAAGGGAATTTTAGCTAGCATCAGTTTTGTGGGAAGATGGAAAACAGGCGTTTTGCTTGTGGGCTCTGATATGCATTTCTGCCATGTCTACCTTTAAGAAGAAATTAGGATTATGTTCAAACATATATGAAAGGATTTTTTATATATTTATATAGAGCATACAATCATATATTAAATTGAGGTATTTAAGTGTTTTGCAAGGTTCATTCAACAAAATATGTTTCATAGGTAATACATTTTCTATCCATACTATGATTTTGATTTATTTACATTAGATACTTCAAATTGCTTTGTTGAAAATAGTGCAAAAGTGGAAAACAGGTTTCAAGGTATCCGTCCTTTCCATTACACCATATGCTTAAGTACTGGCCTGCCTGTATAGGTTTAATACCGTGTGCATGAAGCTGCTTTGTGCGCTTGGAGGGTTTCAAATCAGGCAAAGCTTAAGATATCTGCTGCAGAACTCCTCAGACTGATTTGAAAGATCCTCTTCAAATAGGATCAAGCACATATATAAGCGTATACGTATCATCTCGAGAGTCATTTGGGAAATTGCGGATCGATCATTTGTTTCAAGCCACTCTCAGTTTGGAAATTGCTTCTGTGACCCAGTCTGACCCCACTGATGAAATCCCAGGTGTTAGAGCTGTCTGTTTGGGAAGCCTAGATGACCTCAGTTAAATATCAAATGAACAAAAACAACAGTGTGATGGTCTATCTAGGTGTAGATATTCAGTACCTTATTATACGATACCAACTAAGTGCTTCAATTTTCATCAAAGTTTTAGACTTGTGATTGGCAATGTAATTTTTTATTTAGAAAGGATGTCATTAAATCGCTCAGGAACCTAAAACCAATCAGGCTAGTCACTCTCTTGTGAGCACCCAACAGACATGTACAAATTATATCTTATATTGTATTCTCTGGCATCCAAAAAAAATGTCCTAATCTTATGTAAAGTTTATTTAAGGTATTTATCCTCACCAATCACAGTGCTATCTTGGGTTATCCCACCCAAAAAGCTGGAAAAATAGTTTGCATTCCCTTTGTTTAGGTCAGAGGAATGTTAATGACGGAGCAAATGTAACCTAGCAAGCATAGTAGGCATCTGCCTTTTTATCCAGTAGTACAGTAAGTAAGGAGATTTCCATTAAGAAACAAAGCGAGTAAAAACTTTAACTTCAAGATTTCAGGCCATAAAAGTTGGAGAAAGTGTGTGGTGGCATTGTCACCATCGGAAAAAAAAAATTATAATTTCCAAATTAATAGAAACGGATCAAAATGGATCAAAAAAAGTTGCTTTCTTAGAAATATTCTTCTTACAGTAATAAACTGTAGTCTCCTTAGGTTTCACTGATAAGTGATTGAGAGATTTAGACTAAGGCATGTCAATCAAGTGTGCTTTTTATAGTTTTAGGACCAAGCCCAGACATTTCTCAGGTAGGTCTGACAAGGAGTCTTTTAGGTCATAGTCGTAGTTCTATCTTAGTTTTTACATTAAAACTGTGCTGGTTTTTAATATAATAATTATTAATTTCAATATTCATAAATAAATAATTCAATATGTACATTTATCTATCTATCTTTATACATAGAAATATATCTCTCTATATATATTTTTTAATACCCACTTTCTCACACAGATTTCCTGTACTGAAAATAAAAATGATGTATTGTTCTCAAAAGATCGTTTCTTTCCATCTTTATATCTGGAGATTAAACTAGGATTCGTTTTTTAGGATGGGTGCTCTTGCACATTCAGGTGGTTATCTTGACAAATTGTGACAGATTTGAATCACACAATCACTCGGTGCAGATGTAAGCATGTACAAGTAACACACTCAAGCACACCACTGTATGTGTCCATGTCATTTGTAACAAAAAGCAAACAGCAAAATGGTTTATTTGACCTGGGCATACCCAGCACAAACACTGCTGTCAATATTTGCACCATTACTTCTCTTTCAGCCATTGCGTTTCTGTTTGAACAGCCTTTTCTTTGTATGACAGTTAAGTCACAGTGCTCGTCTCCTCTTTGAAAAAAAAAAATCCTTAACAATGGAACTTGAAAACAGCCAGCACGATTCTTTTGTACTCCTTTCGAAAATTGTGGTTGAGAACGCCATAGATCACCGCGTTCAGGCAGCTGTTGAAATAAGCCATAAAGTAGCTGGCTGTGAAGAGCCACTCGGGTATGGCCTGGCCCAGCCTGGGGTGGATGGCCACTGCCAGGCCTATGAAATTCAGTGGCGCCCAACACACGGCGAACAGTACAAACACCACAAACATGGTCAAAAAGTTGCGGAAGTCGTGTGGCTTGATCTTGGGACGTGAGTCAGGCTTGACTCGCTTGCGGACCTGGATGACCAGAATCCAGATGCGCAGGTAGCAGAAGGTGACGATGCTGATGGGCAGGATGAAGTGTACCACCACCACCGTGATGGTGTAGAGCGAGCTGACCGACTGGGCGAAGGTGCACGAGTAGACTCGTGGGTCGTACTGCAGAGACTCCACGAACCAGTTGGGCACGATGGCCAGGACAGTCAGTGACCAGACCAGGACCACGTAGCACGCCGTGTTCTTGCTGGAGAACAACTTGTCGTATTTAAGGCTGTGACAGATGTAACAGTAGCGGTTGATGGCGATACCTGTGATGTTAAAAATGGAGCCAATAACACTGAGCCCCATCAGGAACCCACTAATTTGGCAGTGGATGTTCCCTGCGATCCAACCGTCATGGAAGATGGCGGTCAGGACCAATGGGTAAGGGTAGATGGCAACTACTAGATCTGCTATAGCCAAACTCACCACAAAGGCGTTCCCTGTAAAAGAAAGAGAGAAAAATGTCTGGAAAGGCAATACAAGACACAACACAGTCTTAAATATCAGAATGTTTGCATTATAGACCGCAGTTCTGATATCAAGAGAGTAAGTCATAGGTTAACATGATATACTGACAAAAATATTTGTTAAAATAAAGACTAATAATGAAATATGACAGCGGTCATCCTGACTTGTGACGGCAAATGACCAACGATGTATTCCTAGCATTGTTATCTAAACAAGAATGATTTAATAGTCACTTCACTGGCTTAACTTTGTGTCTTAGGTGTATCATCACTGCCAGAACAAAACCTCATATCACCAGCGAATTACCTTTACAAAATGAGGAAAAACATTCTATTGTAAATTGTTTAAACAAGATTTTTTACAAGCAATTTAGACCATTTGTCCTGGTCCATTCGTCACGAAAACTTGACGCCTTGTAAACAGCAGATGGTATTTTTGAATCATATAATTATGTATGTTATTGTTTTGGTTAACTCTGAATGTAGCTCCAATGAGAAGCAGCAATTATGATTAATGAGTCACATCGACAGCCGCTCACGCCTTGACATTCTCTGCAGTTTAACAACGTGCCTTCACAAAATTTTTTTTATAAAAGTTTCCAACTCTCCTAGACTTGTAATTGATTGGCCAAAGATGGGGTCATTTGGAGTCGTTCTAATGGAGCCTGCCTCACGTATCATTTGCATAATTCACTTTTGGTATCTTCCACAGTAATCAGCTCGATAAACGCTAATGATGAGAAGGTTAACAGGACAGAGATGCAGGATGTGGGAGTATGGTGTATATATACACACTAGCACCCTAATCTTGAAGGGAAAAAGCCAAATGTCCATCATAGTCAAAAATACAGTTGTGGAAGGTGTAAACATGTTTTTGGGCCTGACCTCATCCTTTAAGATCAACCCCACTCTCTTAAAAGCTCAGTGTCTCTTGTTTTCTTAGAAGGAAATGCAGACTCTTTCCTTTACCCAGAGCAGTGTATCGCACTCTTTCAGGTTTCACAGCAGTTTGGTGTGGACAGACTACAATGCAAGGCTTCAAGGCTATGTGAAGGATTATTAAAAATACTTAGAAGCTCCGAGATTGCTTCTCCATTGTGGATGCCTGTCACAGTCATTCCCTTAGTGAGGCCCACAGCATCTTTAAGGGCCCCTGCCACCTTTTTTTTACACCCTTTTCACTGATGCCTTCATACCAACAATATTTAGAGACAGTTTTTGCTTTCAGACAATTTGCATACTCAGTAACAACAAGTTATCCACACTAGGACTGTCATAATTACCCAATCATAAATGATTCCTCAATTTAATCTTAACTTCATAATAAGCTGGCTGGACAGTGCACAACATTGTAAATCCAAGCACTGAACAAACCAAAAACTCACACCAGAATTTCATGAAAGTTATAAACTCACAACAGTATTTCATGAAAGTTATAAACTCACAACAGTATTTCAGGATGGTTGTAATATAAAAAGAAAATTAATTAATTATGAATTGAATGTTATTGCATGATAAATGGTCAAAATAATCTCAAGATTATTTAATTACATATATTATCAGATGATAGATGAGTCTAACATTTCACATTTCAAACATACTCATTATTGCATTCCTATATATTTTTCATGTTTTTCTGTGGACAAATAGAAATGCTCCAAAATTACTTGCGTTCTTATATATGGGGTCCTGAACACAAATGTTTTTTTAAATATTTGTCCAAATACGTATTCGTAAAAAATAAATCCGAATACTGTATTTGTATTAGTCTCCACCCCTAATATATATAGATGCCATATAGATATACAGATGCCATGACATGCCATGTTGTAATTTGCCAAATCATTACTTTCTTTGGTTGACTTGTAATACAGAACAGGAAAAAAATTACACACACACCCATACTATATTTATGTAAACATCAAGTAATTAATATAACTAACTTTTCAAATGCCTTGAGAATATTAAGAGACTGATGTTATTCACATATAAACAGAGGGATTTGGGGAGTTGTAAATAAGAGAGATTGCCTTGGAAGGGATCAAGGGAAGCCTACGGCTATTAGTAAGTCTGTGATATCAGACTCTGAATGGGTTCTGAATTAAAATCAGATATACCTTCAGACAGCACACAGTAAAGGACCATCCCATTCGCACCTATGCAGCCAAAAGAGACATGGCTGGCTTGTGTGAAAAAAATGTCACACAAGTAAAATTGCAGAAGATTCACTTAAGGTTCTAGCAATCAGTACTGTACACTTGGAAAGTCTCAATTTCAGGAATGATCATTGAGCTTGCTAAGCACACATCTAGCTTAAATAAAATGTCAGCGTGTTAATAGAATGGCTTCAATTACAACTTTTTCCATTTCAATGTGATTTCTCTTCCCATCTATCTAAGATTAGTATTTCTCTCGCCGCCTGTGGAAAAACAAAGTGTTGCAGTGGCTTGGGTGCCCAACTGTGTAACCGGAGGCGATGCTTTGAATTTCTAGAATTACTGAGCACACATTTCACACCCAGCCAGACAGCAGCTAATCCTTCAAGCAGCTACTCCTGCTGGACTGCTACATGAACATTGATGCTTTGTGGACAGCAATAATGATCTGAGGAGGCTAGCACACACACTCAGACAAAAGATAATGGAAAATGATCTTTCAGCAGTTGCCATTTGTGCTCATACAAAGTTAAAAGTGTAATACTGTGGATAAAGTGTGCTTGCCTACACAATTTGCTAGCAATGTTATGTATTAGCAAAGTAAAAACTTGACAACAATGCTTCATCAGGGAACAAAACTGGGTGTCTTAGCTTATAGCTCTTGGTAGCTTATTGCTAACTGACAACTGGCTATTATGTAGCTCACTTGCAAAAGTGACAGAAGAATGTATGATATATATTGATGCCAACTTTTGACCTTTGTCCATGGGGGGGTGGTTCTGGGAGAAATATTTGGTTGACTTGGGTGCTTGGTGTTGTTGTAGTGTTTGGTCAAATGGGTGGTTGGGGGTGGTTTGGGAATGAATAGATTGTGAGTGTTGATCGACAATTTTTTGGTAGGTGGGGAGTAGGGATATGAATAAAACCTTTTTTTTCTCAGTGGGGGCAGGGTGGGCTTTACGTGAGAATTTCTCGCATGAATGTGACATTAAAGTGTGAGTCTCATGTTAGATGCGTGACACCTGGCAACCCTACGCTGTAATTTAACTTGGAGATACTGTGATTGGTGTGAAAAGACAGGTAGGAGAAGAGAGAAGGTGCTGTGGCTTTCAAGTGGAACATGTGGAGAATCAACTCGAGGAGAACCTGTGAGCCATGGTGTGAATTTTTCACAGAATTAATGCACCGCCTGAGGTCATCTGAATGAGTAAACGAGACGACTCATGGTTGAAGTGCTGTACAGTTGAGATAGTCTGGCTGAGAATGGACTTCACCGTGCCTGGTATCAACGGCAAGGCATTGAATATGCAAGGCTGCACTTATCTTCAAAGAGCCAGGGACACAAATCTCTTTTACAAGTGTTGTAAATTAGACTGGTAGACACTTTGAGGGGACTCAACTTTTAGCATGATGAACACATGAAGCTGGGTTCTGCCTGTATGGACAGCTGCTAATAAATGAGCTCTGTAGTGGAATTTCCTTCTTTCTACCCTGGCCTGGTCATGAGTAATAACTAATATACCTTTTAATCTGTGCACAGTTTAGGCTTGGACATTCATCCTATCATGCTAAACATAGAAATGCTTTAACCTTGGCCAGCAGACATTTTGGCGTCTGTCCCAAAAGACATTATATGTATTGGAATGAATTACAGGTCTGTGAATTAGATCAAGTAAGGCTCATATTTTTTAACCCATCATGCAAACTCCATCTTAATGTACCCTTAATGTACCCACACAAGGGCAAACCTATTGAAAAACTCATTTGTGTTAACTCAATTTGACAGAAACTGACGAATGGATGTAAGTCAACTCACATAAAGCAGATTTTCTCAATTCAGGACAGAAAATACATTTAGAAGTTGTAAATCAATTGGACTGACATGGGGTGGGTGTGCAATGGAATCAGTGTACACTACTCTCACAAGGATCCTGATCTCCAAATACTACTGTACATTTGCGTATGCCCATCGAACCTTCAGTCAGTCAGGTTTGTGGCCATGGCCCACATGAGTCAGTCGTAACGGTCACAGCTCTTGTGAATACAGACTGCACCAATAAAATGGGCTTTAATCAATATAGGAAAAGGAAAAAGCTTTTGTTGAAACTGAAAGTTGCTAAAGCATATTGCTATTATATTTTCCAGAATGCAGTCAGCCATTTGGGTAATGTGAGATTCTTACAGATTTTTGATCTCACACTGAGAATATAGGAGGATATCGAACATTTCATTCAAGTGCATTTCTTCCAAAAATATTCTTCACAAAATCACATGTGCCAGTTACTAGCATGCCTTTATTTAGTGCTTTGTAAACCCTGCTTTTGCAAAAATTATGTTTGGACCCCCAGATGTATGGGGGTGCTGGGCCCCCTCTTTTGGGCTTGATTCTGTGGAGAATAAAGCATTTTGTGTGGATTTGGATGAATGTTTTGGGTCACTGTCCTGGTGGAAGATCCAACATGACCCAGTTTGTTTTTTTTGGCAGCAGCAGCCAGATTTTCATTTAAAATGTCAGATACTTCATTTAAAATCTCTATGATGCATGCATTTTAACAAGCTTCTCAGATAGAAAAAAAGGCTCTTAAACATCATAGGTCTTCTAATACATCATACTCATCAGCTATGATGAGCATCTTTTGGGTGTCACATCCAAATTTTTATTCCAGAGCCACCCTATTTTGGCATTATCTGACCCTACGACTCTAGTTCCAGAAGTTACAAACTTAAAGGTCTGTAGCTAATTTTATAGCCATTGGCTGGTTTTAAAAGCTTTTGTCTCATTTCATTTGTGTTTTCTCTCATTTTCCCTTTACTAATGAATGACTAAGAAAATTTGATCTCTGTATCACCTCATATTTATACCTCAGTGAAACTGGAAGCATTCATGAGTTCAGGTGCATTTAAAAACATTAAAAATAAATATAAAAGTTACATTTTCTTCATATCACAGCTTGGGGTGAAAATAACTGTGAGGTGTGGTTTTGGAACAAAATTTACTATTGTGCTCAAATTTAAAAAAAGCATTTAAAATAAGCTGATGAAATATTGCATGCAGGGTTATGTGAACAGACATATATCATTAAATCTTTCTTTTAAAGTTAAAGTGACACATGAGCCTAAAAAAGGGTTTGAATGAATCACTATTTTTTTAATTGATTGATCAATATTAAACTAATTTCTTGCCTAAATTCACTTTAGTTAAATGATAGATTCCCACCCAATTATGGAGCTGGTTGTATATTTATACCATATGGAAATATACTTCATATCCATTGCATTTTATACATGGTGTTTCATAGTATCAGATGTAATCACCTCCTGACTACACAATGCTTACCTCCAAGCACTTAACTTGACAATACATAAGTACTGATAACCGACTGATATGTTGCACAGATGCAGCAGAGGGAAGGGCTAGTCATTCTTCCATTATAATAAAAAATACATTTAATAAAATCTCTTCTTGTAGATGCATGGCTTACAGTTCAGGCAGAGCTTTTACCCGGCGATAACTGACACAGATCTGACCGCCTGGCCAAGCTGCTATCAACAAATTTCAGAATAGATTATTATAGCTATTGTCTTTAAGATGCATACTCCCTTTCTTTAAACTGGAACTGCTCAAGAAATTTAAAACTACATTTCATCAGAAATATCAGTAAGCTCGTCAATAAAATGATTTGTGCACCAAAATGTTCTTCACAGACTCTGGCCATTAGTTCACCTTAAATTATGCTGGCTAAAATGTGAGGATTTATGTGCCTTGACATGATCAATCACATTGTCTGGGAGAACAATTTCTGTATATGCAGGTCATGACTTTCTGCTGTACATCCACGCAGCTTTAAAAGGTCAGCTTAGATTAAAAACATAGCTGGGGTTGTGCATTGATTTCAGGACTGAACTTGAAAGTGGTGGAAAAAGACAGGGCTGTTCAGATTGTTCTGAATTAGCTTGACTACAGAAAATCTGATCATCGTATAGATGGTAGCACAATCTCCTTGCTCTGAATGATTGTTTAGGACTGGCACTGTTGGTTTTATGTAGCTGCCGTGTTTAAGAGTGAGGTGAATTTAGGCTTTCTTGACTTTTAAAACCTTCAAAGACAAAAGAGATTCTGTTTAAAGAAAGCCAAAAGTTGACACAACATTCTGAAGATTAAAATGGTTTCACAAATAGGACAAAGCTATCTCCCAAGAAAAGCATGAACAATGCACATTACATGGACTAGAGCAGCATTAGTGCTTATGAGTTAGTCCATCTTATAACAGAAAATGTATCAAACCTTCTCGAAAAGAAAGACCAGACCTGGCCATGTGATGCTAAAATTCTCATGGTCATTCTTTCTCACTCCAGTTGTATTTTTTAAATGTCCGTCATAACTGGACAGACATAATGGCAAGATACTGATCACTGATCAAGCCCACATTTCTATTGGAAAGGTCAGAGTGTATGGTTTGTTAATACATTAACTCTATTATGTGTCTAGAATGTGACAGTTAAGGCATGCTACGTAACAGAGCTTATGGTAAATATAAGTCAAGTCAAGTCAAACAGGTTCATTGTCATTTCAGCCATGTACAGAGTACACAGTGAAACTAAACAATGTTCCTTCAGGACCTTTGTGCAACTGAAAGAATAAAACAGACCCACAAATGACCAAAACTCACCCACAAAGTATAAAAAGGGCCACAAATAAAAAAAAACAGACCCACAACTGACAAAAAAGGAGCCATAAAGAACAAAAAGAGCCATGAAGAACAAAAACAGACCCACAAAGGACAAGAACAGACACACAAATTACAAAAAAAAACCCCCAAAGGACAAAAATGACACAGAACAATCTCATAAAAAAACAGAAACAATAATTCAACATGAGTGCAGACACACAATATACAGAAATGAGAGCAAATGGATTTATTCGAGTCAGAAACAAACATGTACCTGCTTTCCTGAGTTTTCTGTTTCTGAACACTGACACGATGACCAACAGGTTGCCCAGGACGTCCACGACGATGGTGGTGATCAGCACGCTGGACAGTACGGTGACCACCCAGGGGAAGGGCAGGCTCTTGCTGCGCCCCTCTCCAGCGGACGCATTCCTCAGGGCTCCGTCCGTCGCCTCCACCATGCTCATTGCCTCTTCCGCGCCATGGGAAAGGGGGAAGTGGCACGGCCCCGCGTGCCACCGGCATGCAGTGAGGCTCGCGTGCATTTAGCGGGAGCGTGCAGCCTGTGAGCTCGAGCCTTGGGAGCCGCGCCGTTCTCATCAGACTCGCGCAGTGGCGCGCGCACAGCAGCCTCAGCACCGGAACGCTGCAGCCGCGCCGCGCGCCACATCTCCCGCGCCAAACACGAGCACTGAGACGGCACGAGCGCTGCTCGCGGCTCCTGCTGAGACGCCGACACTGCGTGGAGATGCGGAGATGTGGAGAGTGGAGACGCAAAGTTAACGCCGAGGTGCACAATTACGCACGGCGGGCATGTAAATAATTGCTTGAAAAAACTCGAACCAAACCAAGCGTTGAAAGCTGCAGTTTCCAGAACCGTTAATCTTTTTTTATTTTTTTATTTTGTCTTTGTGCTCGTACCGGTTACATCAGTAACCCTCTGCCTCGTGCCAGACCCATCTGCCTCTGCAATCATCCGTCCAGGCCTTCATTCATATTTCACACAGGTGCAGCTATACACGCCTGCTCTCGTTCATGACACCGCAGGTTTCAAACCGCTGGAGAGACAGTGAAAAAAACTTTGGCACATCTGTTGCATCCCTGAAAGCAGAGAGAGAGAGAGAGAGAGAGAGAGAGAGAGAGAGAGAGAGAGAGAGAGAGAGAGAGAAACCTAAGCTTTTCCCGCCAGTATTCCGACAAGCCACACCCTCCTAAGCCAAGATTGGCCAGTAGTAATTACCTTCCTTATTACGATTGGCTAATAGTATTTTAAGGCAATAGAATATAAGGTTACTTTAAACTACTAGCCAATAATAGTGTAAGAGACTGGACTCTACCAGCCAATCCCAGTGCAAGGGGCGTTACATATTGGAATACGGGTTGAAATATAAACAACACGACCCTCGGATCACTCTGCCTCGCGCGCCCCGCACCTGAAGTGCCTCATGCCTGCAAAATGCATGTGCTCCAGTCCCGTGTGAGACAGAACAGTCTCCAAGCATCAGGAGGTAGTTCTGGCACCAGGAGCAAAAACAGTGCACATCACGAAACCTGGAGATTTTCAACAGAGACCCTCCATTCCACTAAACCTCTTTAATTATTTATTTATTTTTCCATTCATTGTCCATTCATTTAAATAAAAGCATTGTTTTAATTTAGGCAGTCATCCTTTTCTCCCTATAACTGAGGGCCCAAGGCTAAATTAGCAGAGCAAGGCACTTGAATAATTAATAAAAATCAAGTGTGTATCACCAGGACCACAATCACCTGTGGAAATTGTACATTGGAGAGTGAATAATAAAATATAGATTTAGAATTAATGTTCTACCAAAGGAGTGCCATTGATAAGATCTATCTATAAGAGACAAGAAGAGAACCAAGGAAATAAACACGGCTTCATTCATCACACAAAGTATTCACAAAGCTCTTGGATTGATGATCAAACCGTGCACACATGCACTTGTCCTCCTGCAGGTCCACCTCATCCATCATGGCTTTTGTTCATGCTAGACTCGAAACGCTTCCCCTGGCCATATGCTTCTCTTTGCCCTTTTTTTGTTTGTGATGCCATGCTTGATGATATTCGATCAAAGTGATTGGATTCATCAAGCATTTGCATATCAATCATTAAGACTGGTATTTTTCAGCATCCCATTACTGACATCTTCACTTTACCTCATGATATATTTCCTGTGCATACTCTTCCTTTAGTGCTTTAGTGTGTGTCTTCCATACACATTTTAACCATAGCTCTAAGGCACTCATATATACATACACACATATATACATATATATATATATGTAGTGTTTGAAGTGGGAAAAAATAAGTGCAGGCACTCAAATTTTTCGACATATTCTTGGGTCACTGTTGCTGTGTCGGATCACTTTCCATAAGAAAAAAGAAAAAAGTGCAGAACAAAGTGGCGGAACCCAAAAGACAAAAATACAGAAGTTCCGGAACTGCGTTCTGCTGCGTTCCGGCCCACTTCAAGCACAATATATATATACACATATATATATATACACAGTGTATTACTTCCCGGGGACGTGCACAAGAATTTTAAGGGGCCATTGCTTCCTGATGAAAAAACATTAAAGTTTAAAACAGCATCGATTACAAATAACAGATTTTGACACACAACCATAACAGACACACAACCAAAGACAAGAGCATAGAATGATGGTTGTCAATTCCTCCAAAAGTGCTTATGTGTTAGGTTTGATCATTTGTTACCAGTTCGGCATCTGTTACCAAACTAGCACATCACACATCACAGGAAAGCTTTTAAAAAATCTGTTAAACGTCAATCCCTGGTAAGACTTAACAATTGTTTTCATTATTTAAGTCCGTTATAAATTCCTGTTTTATAGTGCATACAATGTTAGATGTGTCCAAAATCACGCGCTTGCAAACTTTTAGTGCACAATTTTAGTGTAGAGTGCGTTCACACTGACAACCAAGCTAAAACTCAGTGCACTGAAAGTACCTGGATGGTGCACTAATAATGGCCAAAATAATGCAATGTGCAACGATGCACACTATGCACACTAAATGGACACTATTTTGACCACATAGCAGAAGGGGGGGGGGCTTATAACACCTTTTCAGACTGCTTTGTATAAATATAAAAGTATAAAAGTATAAAAGTAACTTTAATACAATTATTTTACTGATGTATACTGCAGTGGAAAACTTTAGTGTTCCATTTCGGACAACACTTACCCATGGCAGAATGGAATGGTATGCAGAATGGAAGAATTTCTCATTGCACACTACACTACATTCCAGTGTGTCAGGCCTGGGGACAATCATTGTGCGTGGCCACTAGAGGTCGTGTTTTTATGTTGGGTTTTCTGATTTTTGTATTTGTCATGTCTGAGGTTGGTGGCTAAGGTAGTGGTTCTGTGTTTTTGTTTTGTGTTTTTTTTTATTTAGCATTTAGTTTGATGTAGACTGACATGTGGTGTCAGTCAACCCATCCCCCTTGTGATTGTCTTAAGACTCTGGGTGTTTGGAGGCTGAGTTGAACACAATGCTTTGCTAGCTTGGCCTGACATAGCTAAGGTTCATAAAACTCGATTTTAAAATGTCCAAGTATGTTAAAAACAATTCTTCAGCCTTAGCAATGAAATGTAATCTCCCAGGATATGGTTTGAAACATACAGCGATTTATACAGACCAAAACAACACATGCATGTGGGGGTTTTATCTACTGCTAATCTCCACAGCAGCGTTAACGTGCAATGCTTCTGGTCAAGCAGCATCTAGTAATATTCTATGTCTATGATCAAGTCTTGTAATATTCTATCTATCTATCTATCTATCTATCTATCTATCTATCTATCTATCTAT
>JBBKCR010000031.1:6284328-6303646 GCA_037577295.1 Ladigesia roloffi | reverse complement strand
TGGAGGAGTTGGAGGAGTCTAAAGTTGGAGGAGTTTCAGAGACGTGTATACAACTCTACGCCTCGGCCATTGTCCGTTGGGGGGGGTTGGGGACGTGTGCACACGCCTTGGCTTTTGTCCGGAAAACAAAAGAGGGGGTGGGGTGGCTAAAGGAACATTTGTGAAAAGTGAGGAAATATGCCCCCTTGCTTTAATGATACCGGCAACCATGTTGGATTTATCTGTATTTAGAAAAGTATTGCTACTGCTTTTCAGGGTTTGGGCTGGAATCATTACTTCCCGTGTTAACATTACGGGGCTGTTACGTGATGAACGTATGACTCAAACCTGAAGACTCGACAGATGAACTAATTAATTCTTATTCCGGCTCAGCCTGCATAGGTTAACATTATGGGGGTGTCGCGTGATGAATGTACGACTCAAACCCAAAGACTCAAGAGATGAACTAATCAACGACTCAAACCCGAAGACTTGAGATATGAACTAATCAGCGATTCAAACCCGAAGACTCGAGATAAGAACTAATCAATTCTCTTTCCAGCTCAGCCTGCATTGGTTCGCTAAATGGGCTGTCGGGTGATGAACGAACGACTGAAACCCGAAAATTTTCAGATAAGAGGCGAGGTGAGTGTATCATAGATTAAAGACACAGGTAAACAATGAATGAAACTTTTCTGTTACTTACAGCATTATAGTTTTGTCTTGTTTGTAGTATGATCAACATTTGTGTAAGCAGAAGATATGTTAGGGAAGTAACACGTAGCACTTTAATTATATTTTCCTAAAATGAACAAAATGACTCGAATGACTCGATAAAAGATTTGTTCATTTTACTGAACGAGACTCAAAGATCCGAGTCGGTAGAATGATCCGAACTTCCCATCACTACTGAAAAGCCTTCCTAGGAGTGGAAACTGTTATAGTTGCAATGGGGGGGGGGAACTCCATATAACAGTTAATGTATTTGAATGCAAGTCATTGAAGTCCCTGTTGGTGTAATGGTATGGTGTCATAAAACATAATAATGCAGCTGAACAAACTTAGCCTTGAATTTGCATTTAGAACAAATGCAGCAAAACGATAATGTCCTGTTTGTGTTCAGGTGGTTTCTAAGTTGCAAAAAAATCCCCTCAGATGTCTCAGGATCCTCAGCTGTACTCCAAATCTTGCAAATTCTGATATAATCACTGTGTACTTTAGGCAGGAGTAAATGTGGAAAATTGGCATTGAACTCCATCCTCTCTTTTAAATGGCGCTGACTCACATCTCGTAATGTTTCCAGTGTCCTGATTTATGACCCCACTCCATTATGCTCAGCCATTAATGTAATACCTTTGATTCTCCAGCAGTGGAAAAGGTGATGCGCCAGGTGGCACCTAATGAAAAGGCTTGCTCACTTCTCCGTCCCCAACACTGAAGACATTTGAGCACAGACACGTGACTAATCAGACAGAGCGACTGCATTAACACTGCTTAAAACCAACTCTAATTCAAAAGTGAATAACGATGTGACACGAGCAGTTGCCGTCTCAGCTGGAGTTTTATGATGCAATGTAACGACAGGACATGCAATAAAACTGTGATTCAGTGAAACATTAACCACATACTTTTATTTATATAGTACTATTTCAGAATATTTCCAACAATTATGAAGTCTCAAACCAAATGATTCACTCACAGAGGAATACATTTGATTTAAAACATGGGATGCGTCCCACATTGAAATTTTGAGAATACAAACAAAAAAATAAAAAAAACAAACAAGTGAAAATACATTCTTTCCTGAACACACTGGACCACTCTATTCACTATACCTACGATGAGAGTTCTTGTGGCCAACCTAAAGGACAGAGATGAGAGAAGCTGGGCATCAGCAATCTCCAGAAATACTTCAAACAGCTGCCGTACACAAGACTACAACAGTTCATTTTTTTCAACAAATACTAAGCACTATACAACACAATGACATAGAAATCGATTGGTTGGAGGGAGGGGCAGTACATGCACTAGTTTCAACGGCTTAGCCCTGAGCATGTACCTGTGTGTGTGTATCGCTTTTGTAGAAATTCCACATGTCCTCATGTCCTCAATACAAACTTAATAACCAGTGATCATGCCATCCAGTTTCTACTGATCACATTGTGAAATGTAAACAAGCCAGTAAGGATGAGACCATAAACACATATTGTGGGCAGAATGAGCAAACACCTATTTTTTTTTAAATGTATAATATATAGAAGTCAATATATAGTCTATGATCCATTTCCGCATCTGTAGTTTGTTTTAATCATTGTATAATTTTGCACAGAAGATTTTGTACCTTTTCTAATATAATTGTCTTTGCTCAACAAACTCTTCACTCACTTACAATATTAGGAAAATAACAGTGCAAGAGTTCACATTCCAAAAATACTGCATCTAATGCATCACTTTTCACAAAGTACTGCCACCCCAATGTTTTCCATGCTTGTGAAAATATATCTGTTTAACAAGAACTTACATAAGTCACTTGAAGACTCACTATTTGGCATCTTTTCTTAAAATATAATACATTTCTACTAACAACTCATGGAAATAGCAAAGGACCAGCCTCAGCTTCAGTCTAAATATACATCATTTACCATTTTGAAAGCTAATACATGGCTGATACACATGAAGGTGAATCCATTCCCCAATCAGCATTGAGAAAGTGCTTTAACATGCTCAGAGGAGAACACTAAATGCCTGAACAAGCCAATAACTGAATGACTGATATATATCTTATGTAACTGATGTAACTGTGTAGTCTGACTACAAAGCAGGCTTGTGTTTTTCAGGACACCACCGACCTCGGTTATGAACGGTAAGTGGTACAGCTGGGATCTTTTAATGCCAAGTTTTAACGAATATTTATAGTTGGCTTTGTAAGAAAATCTTTGAAATGGACCATTTCATGAAATGATTTGCACAATATTCATAAAACAAACAGGACTTTTTACATGAAAGTGACAATATACTCCTCATTGTTTACACACCTGCCTTCCCTTTCACTTTCTTGCTACCTGCTCAACGTGAATTGTCCGCTTTTTGCAGCAACAAGTTATGGCTTCATTTGTCTCGCCATAGAGCTCCAATTTTGATATCTGACATGTATCCCACAATCATTTTTGGTGCACTATCAAAAGCTGCACATTTTGTGGTATATCTTTCTTCTGCTTACTAAGGGGACGAATCTAACAACAGACCAAATCTGCAGTTGGAAACCTGGAAGATGTCACTTCTAACCACATTTAAGACATCTTGAGAAAGTCATGCAACAAATACTCCAGATTAGCACATGAGGACTAATTGTAAACAGTAAGCACGATGAAACGCTTCTGAGCGATGGAAACTGTTCAGCTGTGCTCAGGAGCCATCTTCTCAAACAGCAGGCAGAAGAACATTATTTACTGCACGTCCTCATCCTTTTCTCCATGCGAGGGACAGTGGGTCACATCTGACACAGGCATTTTGCTTTGCCTTGAAAATAAAAAGTAATACTGTTTGAAACAGGGAGCTCTGGTGCTTCATTGACTCTGCCGTCGAGCTCTCTGAAATTCATCAATCACATTCATCTCTTAAACCCTCAAACTCAAGGGACCATTCAGGGGTCCACAGTTCTGTCCCTCACTACGTATCTTAGACATTGATGTCTGAGCACAGTTGCTAAACAGTTCATATTATTTACTCTTGAGGCTGTTTTAAGGCAATCTAAGACTTTGGGGTAACTTGCACCAAAATATTCAGCACAGAAAACAGTGAAAAGACCATTTAACATTGACAAACACCAGAATAAAATGGCCTTAATTGGTAGCCCTATCAATTCATGACTTGTCTTCTTTAGCACTGTTTAAAGCAAAACAATACAAACTTACGGTTACTAAATAAGTCTGTTAGATGCAGACATTTTTGGGAATATACAGACAAACTTCAAAAGGACAAATTATTGTTTTCCATTTCTTTTTGCAATTATTCAATTTGCAATATTCAGAATGGCCCCTGGTTATAAGAGCTCTTGGCTGTTCCTACAGCCTATTGAGTTAATACGGCCTTGGTAACTGGACGATATGTTTTAAAGTGAATAATAAGTCTGGAGTATAAGGGGTTTAATCTCCTTTTGAGTCTTTTGAGCATAGTTTCTGGCACATCTTCCAAGGCTAAAACATGACCTCTTCACAGCTGCCGTAGTCGCTCTCCATCATGTCCGAGTCTGCACGGCTGCGGGGGCGCCTGGAGGGTGATGCGTGGCTGCTGGAGCCGCAGTCCGCATATGAAGGCTGAGCCACGCTCAGTCTCACGCTGAGCCGCTTGTAGCCAGCTGACACGTTGTCCATGCTGCGTGTGTGCTGGGTGGGGTAGTAACTAATGGCTGTGTACTCATTTGGACACTGCGAGCTGGGCAGGGGCAGGCCATCCGGCCCCAGGAAATCATCAAGGTTCTGGTTGCTATAGCAGGGGGGAAGTGGTGCCCGCCGATCACTGCGGTCCAAAGGAAATGGGAAGCCCCCAAATCGCGAGTTCCTACGAGAGTCAGTGGACGACATGGTGGGGTAGGTGCTCTCTACAATGTCAAACTGAGGAAATTCCTGCACGGCTGGGCGCCCAAAGTAATCTGGATCAGCGGGGTACACTGCAAACAGAAAGAAGAGGATGCTGGGTCCATGGGCTCATTTATAAAACATCACCTGTCAAAGTTTTGGAACACCTACTGAGATGTTTGATGTTCTCTGTTACTTTTCAATTAAAATGACGGTTTGGACAAAATTCAAATGCACATAGTTTTCCCCCTTACCCCAAAGGCATTCTATCGGTCAAAACATGTTCAGAGTCTGAAGTAGCTAACAAGTAATATAACATCAGCTTGGCACTGAGCAAACTGTTTGTCTCCAACATCATAAAGTTAAGTAATCAAAAGCGGTTTCTGGCAATGTCTGTACATTTTTCGGCTACTGCAATGTACAGGCTAGTGAATATGGCAGTTTTTTTATATTCACCAGCCTGTATTGTTGTTATATCACAGTGTGTTACCACAGTATTCTTTGGTAAACGTTCATATAGTGTTTTTTTTTCAATAATTTCATATACTTAGACTTCACACATACATATGAAAAGCATTTGTAGCCTGGAATGTCTGATTCTGGTTAGAGATACGAGATTTTTTGGGGAGCTGCATCTGACACATTTCAAAATATTAGCGCGTGATTGTGCCAATATCTTTTGAAGTAAATGTTCTTCATATAACCTATAACCTGTCTCACTACCTACGTCTTTGGAGGCATGTTTGTACTTAATTAGCTCACGTGTCCTCCGAGTTCCACCAATGACTCAGCTATCAAACTTACAGAACCGACACCATGCCTGCGTAAATGAAATTCTGCAGACTCTTTCATATTGGCATTTAGATGTTATTTATTTAATCTGACCAAAATTAGTCATATAATTATATTACAACACACTTATTCCTCTGTTTTTCTGTCATAATTTGGTTCTGTCATAATTTTCCCACAGCTTCTACTGCATTCATACCACAACATTATTGTATATTTTGTTGGAAATGCTTCGGCCAATAACAATATAACCACATATAAACATCTTTCGATCAGGCTGTAGTTCACGGTGAAAAGACTCTGGAACTGAAGACACACGTGAATAGCCTTGGAGCTGGAATATGTACGCCTACTGGATCTGACAGTGAGTCATTTCTGATGGACAGAAAGGCAGAAAACAGTTTTTCCCTGCTGGCTATAGAGGCATAAATGATGGAAAACTTTTAATACATTTTTGCTGACCTTATGAATTGACTTGTATTTCTATAATGTGTAAATCTTCTGTCTACATAAATTCTCAGACTTACCTTCGAAACCTGGCTCCCAGTTGTTTTTCATGATAGAGTCATTATCGGAGCTGGAAGGGGGGGGAGGGGGCAGGTTTGGAGCCACACTGCACACCACAGGGCCCTGAGCTTTCTGGGGCCGCAAGCAAGCCTGGGCCAGCTCCCTCTGCTCCCGAGGCTTCAGGGAGCGGAAAGGGCTGTGGTCCAGGTTATTCCCTGAGCCAATCAGCGTGCTCATCTCCATGGGAGGTGTGTCCCCTCCGTCTCGCATCATGCTTTTAGTCAGGCCCGTCTGGAAGTAGCTGTTGGAGTCTTGCACACAACCTGACTTGTGCTTCTTGTGGCTGATGTAGTGCTTTCGGACACACACGAAACCGCCGACCAGAAGGACCAGCCCTAATACACCTGCACAAATCTCAGCAATCTCTACATATCCTAAGTTTCTTGATAACTGTGGTATGGGGTCACAGTGGATTGAGCCCTCTGACATTTTGCAGCTAAATCCACTGGGGCAGGGGTCCGGAGAACAGGCATCAACCAAGGTCTCACATCTACACATTAAAGAGAGAAAAGAGAGGGAAAAGACTAATGTTTAATACCATTTTAACCAAATACAAAATTCACAATTTTATTTGTCACATGCACAGTTATACAAGTACAACACACAGTGAAATTATTTCTCTGCATTCATCCAAGTGAGGCAGGGGGCTGCCGCCAGTGTGGCGGCCGGGGAGCGGTGTGTGTGGGCGGGGGGCAGCTTGCTCAAGGGTAACTCATCGGTGACACTAGCATTGGGATTTGAACCACAATCCTCTGATTGCAGGGCCACCAGTAGGCCATTCAGCTGCCCCCCAAATGCGTATTTGCTTATTTAATTATTTAGATTAACATTTGCAATATGACAAAAATATGTCTCAATATTTTCAGGATACGTAATATGCATATATTTCTTTTTTAGAATATTGCTTAGCAAGGACAGAAAATACAGATTTTTTTTACTTCATTGCTTGAAAAAATATTAAAAAGGGACAACAGGTAAAACTCCCAAAAAATAAAATAATGCTAAATATATTATTAAACTACCATATGGCACAATGGACTGACTGCAGACATTGTTAGTACGCAGTCTTTATTCTCTGGATGTTTCTAGGTTCTTAATAGCTGTTTTATGTAATAAGTGTATTGGTTCATCTACAGTATTTTTTTTAATTATATCTATTACATAGTCATCACTAAATTCAACAACACAATATTATAAACCCTAGTCTATATTTTAAGGCTCATTATTCAGTTTCTACATAAAACAGTTGTAATTAAGTTCTGAGTCTTGAAGTGCAGACAGTCTTAATACTGTGCTGCGCTTTTCATTAGATATTATAGAAAGAAAATTCATATTAATTTGTTTGCCGATGATGAGTGGAGGCAAACAACTGAGAATTGAAAGCCTCAAACATAAACTGCTCTGTGACAACTATGACTTTAAACACTAAGGTTTTCTAAATTAATTACATTTGTGCTGTGTGCATCAATTATGTAATGTAATCATAAATGTCCGCTCGTTAAATTAGTTTTATAAGTGTGTTGATGGTGTTTAAGATCTTGCCAGGAACACTTCAGTGTAGGAGAATATACTTTGTATTTTCTCTTTTCTGTGCCAGCTCCAGATAACACTGTGCCATCCTGCTCAGTGTCAAATGTCAGTAAACAGTGCAGCATGGCTTTGGGAGCACTCTGACATTTTTTTGTTTTCTCACTGTGGGAAATTAGTGTCAGAAATGTTTAAAGCCTGAGCAAATTATCGAATGAAACAGGTCAGACAGGGGCTAAATTGTAAGACACAATTCAACTGATTCAAAGACACGGAAATACATGTGGCGCATCCACACATACACATGCAGTCTACATATACCACCTGGATTTTGCATTTATGAGAGGAAGAAAAAAAAAGTAGGGCACAATGTAAATTCGCATACAAACTGCACTGACTACCCTCCAAGAACATGATGGAGATAAGGTATGTGCGATCACACCGAGTCGTACTGCAGTATGCGGTTCTTACCTGCTTCCAGCAATTTGTTCAGGGCAGTGACACATGTAGCCTTGGAGCTTTGGCACGCACAGGCTGCCGGGGGCACATGGCTTAGACGCGCAGGGGTTATTGTCCAGCTCACAGTGTGCGCCAAAGAAGCGCAGTGGGCAGCTGCAGCGCAACTCTGGAGAGAAAAAATTGAAATGCATCATGTCTTAACTTCAGAAAGAGAAGCTGTCACCCTGGCGCTGGCACAGCCACAGAGATCTACGCCGAGTTATTTGAATGGAGATCAAAGACCCGGACGGAAATCAGTGAGACGAACGTATGCGCACATCTTTTGAAAAGGAAATACATTTGGGGTTTATTATCTCCCCAGTTTCATTTCCATAATTGTGTTGCAGTGAACAGTGCTGCTGCATACAAATATATGGGAAGCAAATTGCAGCTTAAGGTCACAGTTACAAGAGCAATCTGAGACACACTTACATGTAAACACAACATCAAGGCAATTAGTGAAGTGGTTTATTTAGGCCTCACTTTTGGTCAAACTAGAATTTTGCTTGCTGCTTACATCAAGCACTGCAGGTCATCAGTTTCTTTTGGAGTGCAACATCCAGTTAGACAGATGGAAATAAAAGGCCCATTGCTTATATTTTTCTTGTATTTTAAATGCAATTTTTTATAACATTGTATTATCCTTTATATTTAAGTGTTTTGTTATAGCGCTTTTGAGACTGTCAATGTTCAGTTTGGCTGGCATGTATTGTAATTCATTAGGTGGTAAAATGTAAATGCTCTGGCTTTGGTTACATTACACACACAATGCCTTGAAAATGGGCTGTTAATTTTCATTCCTGCACCTGGATGGACATGTAAGCAGTACACCGTTTTGTCAAAACTTTTAAATACATAGATCTTAAATTTTTTATTTGCTTGAAATGATACAAAATGCTTGTGTTTAATATGTTATTTGCAGGGTTCATGTTTTTACAATTTAGAAAACAAGCTCATGTAAGAACAAAGAGCATTACTAATTAGTGTTTTACATACAGCTTTGACAGTATCAAGAGGCACACCTGTATGATCTCGATTTAATGCATGCACATGTTTAATCCTTACCTCCATTAAAGTTTTCCTCACACGTCCCTCCGTTCTCACAAGGGTTATTGGCACAGCCACCCGCTCTGCAGCATTGGTACATGCCAAAAAGTTGGTTTCTCTGTGAGCCCAGGCCTGTCATCGCTTCCTCTCTCCTCAGTGACTGCCTGTTAAACTCCAGACTGTCCAGGCAGCCTTTGAAGCCCGGTGCACGGGCCTCTGCGCTGGGGTTGGGGCTGGCGAACAGCAGGGCTCCATGAGTCTGAGTCAGTCTGCAAGAATCCTGAAGCACAGTTGAGTTGGAGTGGGAGCCGTCCACACTCAGCTTCAGCACAGATCCATTAACCTCCAGAGAGATGTGATGCCAATGGCCGTCAGCCACCGAGTAGCCCCGCACACGCAGGCTTCCAGGGAGAAGATTTCCACAGCCGTAATGGAACACGATCTCTTTCTCCACCACCTGAATATAGAGAGCCATGTTAAAAGCAGCACAAAGAAATACCCAGGTGGAAATATCCTGGAAGACACACACATATCAATATTTTATCAAATCTATTTTTTGATAGCACTTTTGACAACTGACACCACAAAGCGGCTTTACAGAATTGAGGTCCGAGCCCCTAGTGAGCAGGCAGAAGGTGACACGTGTCAGGAAAGGCTCCCTAAATGTAAACAGGGCATTTTGTCACATGTGAATGCACTACAGCACACAGTGTACAAAGTTCCCACAGTTTTTAAGGGTTCATTTTCCAAGACATTTCAAGGATATTTCCAAGAGATTTTCTGGAAATTCCTGACAGGATCTGGTCATACAGTCATTCATTTTAATCGCAGGTTTAACGGAAATTCAGCACTGGTTCTCCATAGGGGTGTGTCCTTTCTCCACTGCTTTTCTCCCTCCACACACATGACTGGACCTCCAAGGACCCAGCTGTCAAACTCTTAAAATTTGCAGGTGACACCACTGTCATTGTGCTCATGCAGGATGGAGACGCGTCTGCATATCGACAAGAGGTTGATAAGCTGGTGCTCGGGTGTAGTCAACACAACCTAGAGCTAAACACTCTAAAGTCTGTGGAGATGGTTGTGGACTTTAGGATGCATGGCACAGTGCAGCCTGCCCTCACAATATCCAACAGCCCAGTGTCAAATGTGGATTCATTCAAGTTTCTAGGGTCCATTATTTCCCAGAACCTGAAGTGGGACTCCAACATCAACACCATCCTTAAAATGGTCCAGTAGAGGATGTCCATCCTACGGCAACTGCGGAAGCTTGGCATACCACAAGAGCTCTTACACTGCTGCCATCGAATCCATCCTCTGCACATCCATCACTCTCTGGTTTGGGGCAGTCTCAAAACAGAGGACAGCGCAACAATTCAAACAGCTGGAAAAATCCTTGGTGCCCCCATGCCCTCCCTCCAGGACCTGTACTGTAGAAGGACCAGGAAGCGGGAGAGAACTTCATGAAAGACCCCACACACCCTGCACACACTCTCTTCAACCTCCTCCCCTCTGGCAAGCGCTACAGATCCCTGCACACAAAATCAACCAGCACAAGAACAGCTTCTTTCCCACCACCATCAATCTCCTCAACTGTAGAGAAGTAGGGTCATCACCACCTTGGCCATTCACCCAATCATCACAATCTTCATCATGCCATGCATATTGCACATCATTGTTTGCACTCCTACTTACACATAATTTCTACATTATGTCTGATATGTGCTCACATGTGTATTGTTGTCTTTTTGGTACAGTATGTGTCCACAGTAACTTTACCCACTGAATGTATACTACTTTATATCTATTGCTGTATTTATAGAGTTGCAGTCAAATTCCTTGCAAGCACCTATTGCAGTCAAATTCCTTGTATATGTAAGTATACATGGCTATATTCAATCGTTTTAATTGAATATACTTTAATCTTGCATGTTATTGTGGCTTTAATTTATGTTGCACTTTAATTGTATGGTGTCTTTGGGTGCTACAAAGGCACCTATAAACAAAATGTATTTTTACTACTGTTATTATTTTTATATGATTATTATTAGTATTAAAACTAATTCTGTTACCGTGGTGACATAGCATTTTAGACCAATGTTGGGGGTGAAGTTTTTAAGTCTAAAATTAGTTGGTCTTAACTTTTGTGAAACTGTTTTATTTGAATTAGATTCGTCTATAGACAAACTTAAGACCTAACTTACCCCATATATCAGTCTAAACTACTTTAGTTAAACCGGGACCCAGAAAATGTTACGCTGTTTGGTTGTGCAAATAAATGGCACATGAATCTACACAAACACAAACACATATATTTAGAGGTCAGCTTCAAGTAGCCTAATCACCATTTGTTTTAAATGAAATCAGAAACTTTTATTCTAATGCTTTTTAAGATAAACTGTTACCATGTTAATGCTCTTTTAGGTTTGGTTAACTGAATAAATTTGCTTAACAGTGGAGCCACATAGGCCTACAAAATGATTTAATTTTGATTACTGTCATTAGACAATTAGCACTCTGCTAACATCTAATGGGAATTTCCATTAAAATGCTAACAGAAATTAGCATCGACAGTTAAACATGTAACCTGGGTCCACATCAGACGGTATGAAGTAACAAATAAGTAACAAAACCATATGCACTGTGGTCACACACACAGCAGAAATTTCAAGTGATGATCTGATGTTTCTCCTGTCAGCTACTGACAGGCTGGAGCAACGAGGGTCAAAATATAATTGCCTATACATGTCTCAGTAGGTGGAGACATTGCACAGCTGAGGCCATGACATAGCTCAGCTGTCATCATATATAGACTCATGCGAACTGTTTCAAACAGAAACATTCAAATACAAATACAATTCCAGGACAAGAAAGATTATTTCCAGGACATTGGGGAATTTCGATCAGTTTTTTGCAGGCTTTCCAGGATGCATAAGAACCCTGGGTGTGAACAGTGTGAAACTGTTCTCTGCAGTTAACCCATTTCCTCGAGTGGAGTGGTGGGCAGCCAGTGATGCAGCATTTAGGGAGCAGTGAGTGGTGTCAATGGTGGTCCTGAAACTTGAACCCACAGCCTTCCAATCACAGAGGCAACTCCCTAACCACCAGGCCCTAAGCTGTCCTTGGGAGGAACTAAGACTTAAAAGATAAACTTGTCCTCCTTTGGTCAATATAGCAAGAGAGAAATAAATTACATTATGGAGAACTAACAATAGAATGGAAAGTCTGCAAACTTCACTGATGAAAAGCGAGCAGTCGTTAGCAAAGCGTGAACAGGGACTCTAAAGCAGTAGTTTTTTGGAGTTTGGTCAAAGGGAAGGCATGTAGGGCCTCTGGTTCAAAGTACATCCTCCTTATAATGCTACAGCTGGCCTTTATACTGTGGGAAACATTCATAATAAAAACCAACAAAACTGCTCCAAAATCACTGGGAATTAAAGCACTTTACTTTATCTCATATTATGAGTAAAGCTTTTGCTTGCTTTGAAGAACCTGTCCAACCACTTCCACTCTCTGCAAATAACAATGATATTATAACAGGCACGTTACAAAGGAATTTGTTTGCTTAAAGAATATAGAAATATGGCACCATTTATGTTTTACTAAAACGCAAACCTAAGTTAGGAAAAACCATAAATCAATCCAATGAGCTTTTGTCTTCAATGAAAACCCCTTAAACATTCATGAATTTTAAATCTACTCAGGATCTCAGGTTGGTCACATAATAATTACATTTGTAATTTGGGCCTTGACCAAACCTTTCCACATTTCACGAAATGAGTTTTAACATTCAGACTGATATATTTAATAACCTGCTATTTTCTGTTGTTTTGTGTTGTTTTGGACACTGTGGGACAAAACTTTTCAAGACAGATGCTCCTACTGTTTGGCACACTTCGTTTAATTTCTAAAGTCAACATACAGTGTCAGAAAACTCTTTTTTTTAAAATAAATTTTAACAGAACCATCCTTTTAATTGGACCTAATTTTGTTTTGCTCTTGGCCAAACTTGAGAGGGTGCTTTAGAAAGGAGCAGAGCTGTTTAATAGCCCAGTTTCATTATGCAGAATGAGCAAATCGATATAAAATAAGCAAATTTGCATGAAACTGCCGCATAGTTGGTGGTGTTAGGTTTGTGGCTTTTCAGTGTTAAAGTGGGAGCTCTAGCTGAGTGCCGACGTGCCCTGAGGAGCACGAGGGTAGTTCAGAAAGACAGAGCTCCCCAGAGCAGGAGTGGAGGCAGCTCGCTTTCTATTGCAATGGGGCTTCGGGATGCAAGGTCATGCTCTAATCTGGAGCATTAGCATGCGCTCGGACAGGCGTTTTTTGCCTTCTCAGCTCGGCACAGATAAATAATGAAATCGTTTTAGCCTTTCATTTTTTTTTTCGTGTTTCCTTCTATGCATTAGCTCCTTCTGTCTTTCATTAAAAATGCACGGATTTGCACACGTGCCATAAATGTGCAAGCATCATGCTGATTCTCACCAGCATGTATTATTAATCGTAATCATTATTAATCTTCACATCAGCCACTTAATTGCTGCGGAGGATTCTTCAGAGGGTTTCGTGGTGTGTGAAGTGCGTACAGCTTCTGATGTATCAGCGCTTGGCCTATGGGCTTTGCTCGATTTCTTTTATTGGACTGTTGCTTCTGTTTTATTTTGGCTGTGCTGCTGCGCTGGCCTGAGTGTGCTGCGCTGGGGTGGAGGGCCATGTGCTAATGGAAGAGGTGCTTTACCCTGGAGGACTGGGTGGGGTATGTGTGTGTGTGAAGGAGTGGGTGGAGTGTGTGTGTGTGTAGGGGGGGGTTCTATCAGAACTTTAAGCTCCTTGACGAGTCTGACAGGTAAGAAAGCGGGTTTCTCTCCTGAGTCCACATCAAAAAGCGAAACCGCCAGACCTCAGAGTAATTGTGGCTGGGCTACGAATTAGCTGGGATCTAAAACTAACACCTTACAAGTTCAGACAGAGCCAGGTGCTGCAAATCCCCTCGCCTCCACTTTATTGTACAGCAGCCGGTTGAACTGCAGTCGCCTTTCATTAGTAAAAACATAACACAATTCCACCTTACAGTTGAGATCAAAGCAGCAGATTATCCCCCGTTTCTGTGCAGGCTGTGTTCCTGCTGATCTTTTGCTGCTTCTGCAGGATTTCACCACGTCTGCCTTTTCTAATTCTTAATTTATGGTGCCGAGTACAAAGGAGCAGCCCAGAACCAGTGCAATAATTCCACTTTAAAAGTCAAATAAACATGATCATTGTAATCGCTGCTTCCTTTTCAGACCCCTGACTTATTTAAGAGTATCTGTGGAGCAGATCAATAATCCTGTTCTCTTTAATAATGTTACATCGTGGCTGCCAGTTTTCATCATTTTTACAGCAGCTTAACTGACAAGACACCTTTTTTCCTCTCTGTCTTGTCAGAGGTGGTTTTGTTCTAACTGACCCATTTCCATTTGATAGGTAATTAGGTGTGGGGTGAGAACAGGTCATTCTAATGATGCGCTGCCTAATCTTTCAACTTAGAGTATTGATGATGCCTTTAAGATTATAATAATTTGGTATGGGGCACTAGAGCATTACCATCCCCTCTGGAGACTGTGTCCTGTATCTTGTGAAAATAAAATTCTTGAAATTCTCTGTGAATTCTTGGATGACCATTTTTAATGATTCTTTTTGAAGACTTTCTCTCACAATAACACAGACCAGCGCTGCCAGGATTCAAAACCCTGAGGCAAACGTTGGAGAGACAGAGACAACACTGCTGATGCGTCCAGCCACTTAAACTGAATATTTGATTATGATGTATAAATGAGTGATCCAGAGGGAGGCATCACATGACTTTAAAGTTGCACTCTGGAAATTTTTTTTTCTTTTTTTTTTCCACAGAAAGTTGCACTGAAAGTCTTTTGGGTGGCGTCTCCTGGTTGATTTCCTACATGTAAATCAAGCTCTAAACATTGTGGGGCCCGATGGATAAATCTACCCAAGATAGAGCAAGCATGCCCTCATTGCCCGCTTCTGAAATTATGAAAATAGCAACATTGAGCTTGGGCTCGTCATAACATTGATTCAGAATCAGGATGGATTGATTTACTGATACACTCGGGCGGCAATGAATGACATGACATCTATTTCAAAGAGACTCTAATCTACATTCCACGTTCTCAGAATTTCACTTGCTTTTTCCATAGATATGATGAGGATGAAGACAGTATTTATAAGTTAAAAGACAGTAGAAAATGTTTCTTCATTGAATAAATAGTGGAAAACATGTTACATTAATGAACAAAATACAGTATTTAAATGGAATATTTACAATATCATTGTTATTTTAATATCTCTCTGGTTATGTTACTGTTTTTACTATGATAATTATTCTAACAACACTAGCAACTTTTCATGCAGGGAAAGCATTTCATGCATGAATGTGTATGTTTATTGCACATGACTAAACAGATGTGCTAAACCGGTGTGCATGTAACTAATTTGACCTTTCTTCCACTTAAATACAATTGCAAGTGAATTTAACCCTAAAGCTCTCGATCCGGTGAAACTACACCAAACAACTTCTTATATGTGGAGGAAATTTTCTCTTCTCAACATCCAAAGGAATCCCATTTCAAAAATTAGATGAATTGACCCTAAACATTGTCCAGGTCAATACATCCTGAAATGTAAATGAACAAAGTTTTAGAATTAATTAAGCCATTCAATTAGTGTGTCAAAATTATATTTTACACTGTATTTGATGTATACGGAATTTAAAAGTGGGCATCATATATTTCTCTTGCACTGCCATCAAAATATTGATATCTCAGAAGTTCTTAGGTGCCTTCTGATGTACAAGTGGACACATTCTTTTGTTGTCTGTTGATTGTGCGCAGTAATACCTGTAATGTTCCCCAGTCAGAGGTGTTAGCAGTCATCACTGTGCCGTCAGCAGCAGACGTCTTGATTCGGAGAGACAGATGGAAGTTCTGGTTTTCCTCCTCCCTCCAATAAAGATACTTCAGATAACCATGGCCATCAAATTTCACAGCAGATTCTAAAGTACAGAGAATGTGAATTGTTGGTGCAATACAAAAACGCTGCTTTTTGATAACTAGCCGCAATCACAGAAACTGATCGATGCCTTGCAGTTTATCCTCTGATATTGCTGCCAAAACAACCTTATAATACTGAATACTGAAAACATCAAGTCTCAGTGTTCTGAGGGATTTAGGTTTAGTGTTGGATTATATTTTACTTTCAATGGAACATTTATATTGGCAAATACGAATATTTAAGACATACAAATACAAATATTTAATATATAAATATTGACTATTACATTAAGAATTCAAAATACCACAGTTCTCATATCAGTGGTTCCCATGGTCCATCACAGTGTATCCCTGTGCCACATGTTTTTATCCTGTTCTAACAATTTAGCTAATCGGCTAATTAACAAGCTCTTCCTGACGAGGAGGGATGTGTTAAGGCCGCTACATGAAGAACATAATTAATTAATGCAATTCAAGTAAGCATTTCTTCAAACACATCATTAACCAAAGATATTTTTCACACCAAACATATTGTAATAATAAAATACAACTATTTTCCCTTTCTGTGTCTTTTGCAGGCAACATGAACTCACTAGACTGTTGTTGTTTTTGGTAATAGCCTCGCAAATACCAAGCTATGGCATGGGTTGTGTCCAAGCAACCTACATTTTTTTAAATGAATGTCAGCATTCATTTGTCCTATGCTTTTTCACATGTGGCCTCCCTCAAAACTGATTTCTGGCTAATTTTGCTTTTTAAAAATGTGATACAACCTGTCTAATATATATTTTTTTATTATAAATATTTGGGAGTAGCAAAGGATAGCTTTGTAATTTAAAAAATTAAGATTCTAAAAAGACAAAATAAAAAAATATATTTTTCTTTGCTGTAGAGTTTAGTCAGTATTTAAAAGGGCAGGCCCTGGTGAAGGAACCATTGACCTTTACTCACTATCTTTACCACATTAATCCGACTCCGAGTCTCTTAACCAGGATTCTGTCCCAAATTATGTTTTTCTTTTCCTGTACTGATACCAGAACAGTCAAAATAAAGATATGATCAAATGATGAGGAATAATGACACTAGTGGCTCTTGGATCTCTGCTAATCCTCTTCGGAATGTTTGCCAGTATTTAAGGGGCAGACGCCTACCATTGCAGGAGCAGACGTTCTCCCAGCTGTGCCGAGGTGTAATGAAGCTGGCGCGGGCTGTGCTGTAGTGGTTCATTCTCTCCTCACTCATCAGCACGACGCTCCTGCAGCTTCGCCCTGGGCAGCCATGCTCCACACAGCTGTGCTGCCTCACTCTGTGAATGCTCAGGCCCAGAGTGCTGTTCACTTTGGCCAGAGCTCCATCCAGACGATGAGTACCCACGGGCCGGGCAAAGCCGTCTGAAGCTCGCCGCACTAACAGCACCTGCAGGTCCACGGAGTTGGGCTCCTGCTGCAGGCTGGCAATGTGCAGCTCCTGCCTGTGGACAGAACAAAGAAATGATTACGTTTTTTCACCAGAATTGGACACAGGTTTTTTATTTGTGTCTCTTATGTCAAAACGACAGCATATTTTAAGCCAAACATTACAGAACTACAGAACATTATTGCATGGTTTAAACTTTGATTTCTAATATAAATATTCAATGAGAAGAAAAGTATATTGAGATGTCCACACTTTACGTTCACACTGCGAGATATCTTCTCTATCGTGAATAAACTGAGGTATTCATGGACACGAGTCTTGAAACAGTAATTGAACAGTAATAGTTGAAACAGTATTGTTTCCTTTTTAATCCTTAATTTTTTAAATCAGGTTTATTGTTATCAGTGTATTTTGCTAAAACATTACATCATGGTTCATGTGGCCCAGCTGTACCTGGGTATGTTGAGCTCGGTGCCCAGGCTGCGCTGGAGGCTCCTCCAGTGGTCTGAAACAAACTCCTCAGCCGACAGGCCAGCCAGCTGCAGGGTAAAGCCCTGGTCCAGGGCGGGCTGGGAGGCGGCCCACACATGCACCCGCACACCGGCAAACACACTGAACCTGCCGTCAGACACACTGACATTGAGGGAGTACAGGCCAGCCCTTAGTGCCTGTTCTGCCACAATCTTTCCATCTACAGTGTCAACAGAGAACAGCCCTCCATGCATGGATTCCAGCCTGTAAGACAAGATGTCCTTGGGGTCCTGGTCAGAAGCATGGAGTTTGCCAATTACTCTCCTGGGGAAAGCTTCCTCAGTGGAGGTTATGAAGACCTCCAGTGGTGCCACAGTGGGAGGGTACTTGCTCTCCTCAGTAACGTTGATTTTGACCACACATATGGATGACAGTGGAGGATGACCGCTGTCAATGACCTGTAATAGTCATATAATAAATGAAAAATGCCATACAGTGCTTTAAACTGGTGGTTTTCAGTTATCAGATATCAAGCTTTTCAAAAGCTGGATCAGGTATAGCTGAAACTGTGCAGTGAACTGGGATCCTAGGACTGGAAATATTTCCCTTCTTATCTTTTTAAATGAAAGAGTCGGCCATAGTATGTAATACCCAACATGTACTAGCAATTTGTCAGTATATACAGGCAATATATGCAAACACAATGTAGCCTGCAGCAGCTTGGCTCAGCTCCAGGAGAGGTCAGAAGATGGTCATGAAAAAGTTCAGATGTGTCAAGACATGCCTAGGTGTGATAACTATGCGTCTATAGCCTTCCAACCCCCTAATAATCAGAACACCGGCCTCAAACACATCCAAGCAACCACTTACAATCATGTTTCAGACAAAATTAACAGTAGTTTTAAAAAGTACGTCTTTACACTGGAGTTCTTTCGTGTTCCCATTTGAAGGCATAAGATAAAGCCTGAATATATACAACTCCAGAAAAAATAAGAGACCACTGCAATTTACTTTTAAATTAGCCTCGCTATGAGTATGACAACCATGCCATGCCAGTGTCAATTAAATTTGTACACAAGTGCCTCATTGTGCTTTATGAGAAACTGATTAATGATCACCTGAATCAAATCTTATTTAATAAGGAAAGTTGTAATCAATACTCTGGAAATGTGATCAGTTGGATGAGGAGATATTTATTGCTATATAATATATTTATTATATATTGCTGTATATTTATTTCCCTCAAAATTATGATATACATTTTAAAGGCTATTTCCATTAAAACTATGCTTACTGGGACATTAGGAGAAATATTGTTGGCAGTTCAGTTCAATACTTGCACCTAAAAGAGATTAAACCTGAGAAACTGAACTTTTTTGCAGTGGTCTTATTTCTGTATAT
>JBBKCR010000031.1:6255411-6284228 GCA_037577295.1 Ladigesia roloffi | reverse complement strand
TATCTATCTATCTATCTATCTATCTATCTATCTATCTATCTATCTATCTATCTATCTATCTATCTATATCTATATATGCATACCAGGATTCAAGATCATTTCTACTGTTTGCAGTTTTATATTTCACATTATTTTATAGCTTTATGAACTATGGCAAAAATGCAAGCAAAAAGGCTCATTTGTCTTTGCTGACCGGCTACATTAGGCTTAAGGGGGAAACTGTCAATAAGATCTTTCTTCAAACTTTTCTTTCAACATGAGTTGATGTATGAACCCTCACCTGAATTTTGAGCACATGCTGTGGCTTTCCTCTCTTTCCCAGCGGCGAAGAAAGGGAGAGGAGTCCTCCCTGGTCCACTTGAAAATGTCTTCCTTCATTCCCTGACATGATATGGTACGTAAAAGGAGGGCCATTCTGAGGCGTGTCTTTGTCACTAACCAATAGCTGCAGAATGGTGCTGCCCACAGGTTCCCCTTCCTGGCAGAACAACACAACACGATTAAAGAACATGCAGGCTTTTTCATCAAAAAATCAAGTATTCAAACATACAAAAATGGACTTCAATTTGATCCTGACTGAGCCCGGTGTTTTCATGCAGCCATTATGATAAAAATGTAATCAAAATATGTGCTGTGATTATGCTTTAGAGCTTTTTTCATGCAAGTACAACACTTCAATTTTCGTGCATTAAATACCCCATGTCTATTAATACACACTGCGTAACACTGCCAGTATCAGCGCTAACTGGTGACTGAGGAACAGTAGGAGAGAAATAATGAGTTGATTCCTTATCGTTTTTTGCAAAGCGGTTGAAACAGGTTGAAATGCTGTGAGAGAGACTATCTATTCCTAACCAAAACTAAAACCTAATTCTAAACTTAACACTAACAGTCACCAGCTAGCAGTGATACTTGTTATGCACTGTGCATTAAAATACATTGCATTGAAGCATTGTCCTTACATGAAAAAAAGCCGTAAAGAGTTACTGCATATTTTAATTACATTGTATATTGTAATGTCTGCATGAAAATTTGTGAGATCTGTTTGGCTTTGAAGGTGTTTGCTCCTATCTTTATCCACTATAACCATTATCTACTTTTCCAAGACTGCGGCAAACAGTGGCTCATGTCAAGACCAACAGAGACAGGCAAATACAATTCTTGAGAGAGACACATTTTTTATGTTGTCTGTCTGAGATGTCCCTGAGTTGCTTGCTAAAACCAGATTATTTCAGAAAACTGGCTAAAGAAAACCATCAAATTCAAGAAATGGGCTCTGAACCACACCTGAGCAGATGGACCATGATATTGATATCAATGTGTCTACATTCATAGCCCCACGCGCTCCAATTTGGCCCAAGTGTGCACACCTTGACTGTGCTTGCTCCACTCAAGCTGACACAACTGGAGCAGGTAATTGAAACCGAGTGCTCGGTTGGCAGAGGTAAGCCTAATTGTCACTGACCACCTCCATTGTGCCAAATTGTCTGGCCGCTCAGAAGACACAGACACCTTGGGTGGAGGCAAATGGGCTGTGAAAAGGATTTCCAAGTCAGCAAAGCTGGCCCTATAATTAGGGGGGTTGAATGGGGCTGTGTCCAAAGGGGTAAACAGCCAGAGCAAATTCCACTGTTGACAAAATGGCACGGGAGCAAATCCATAGCTGTATTAGGCACGGCTGATTGACTTCTTGGGCTGGTGTCTAGTTGTCTCTGCCCCATTGAGTAGAGCTGTGGACCTGAATTAAATCAAGACAAAGATGAGCCCCCCAGTACCTGTAGAACAAGGTTGTGTGTGGTCTGGGAGAAAACAGGCGGATTGTCATTGACATCAGACACCGTCACTGTCACCTGGACAGCGGAGGACAGAGGAGGCTGCCCCTCATCAGCAGCCTGGATGGTTAAGGAGTAGTGTGTCATCTAAAAGAGAAAAATAATTCCGATCAACACAGACCCTTTGATTTCTGCTTTTTCTCATAAAGAAAGTTGATTTGTTTTTACAGATATTAGAATAAACAAATAAATATCACTACAGTGATTTATCTTAATTATTTCTAAATCTGTGTTCTCAGAAGCCTTGTGGTTGCAACTCAATATTTGGTTTATAGATAGTTTACCTATAAGTAAATCAAGTGATATGTTGGCGAAATTTACTGGCAGTCATTATGCAACCAACTCACAAGGTGTCTTTTTTTAAAATACAACAAATTATTGTAGCTTTTTACTGTATTAAAGGAATATTCCAGGGTTTTCTGCTGAATATCCCTCTCAGTTTAATCTGTAGCACCCTGATATTTACCCCCCAAAAAACGCAATGCCCTTCTTCTTACAAGCAAAAAGGATGGAATCGAACCAAAATTCATCTACTTACTTAAAGGAGACACAACAGAAGTAACTGGTTAGTAGAAAGTAAAGATGTCTGGCGCCTGAATTAAGCTTTTGGAGATGGGAGTTGTTTCCCAGAAGGAATAATTCGTAATTATACTTTATCAGTGTAGTGTTATGAGTGAAGTTGCCGAAGGCTTCTGTCTGGATGGGTACCAAAAAAGCTTGTGAAAACAAAAGCAAAGCAGAAGTTGCTTTCATTTCATTTCATGTTGCGCCAGTGGATAAAATGTCCCGAAAACGGCTTTGGTAGGACATTCTCTATTGTGAGTCATCTTGCAGTAAAACTGGTTCAAGTTTGAAATTTGCATTTTAGACATATATTTCAGGTATTTATTTATACATGTACAGTGTCATCTGTTTGTGTGCTAGTGTTAGTTTTCTGTTCTTCTCTGACACATCACAATTATATTCAAATGAAAAGGATTTGACAATAAATATTCTGTAGTAATAGAAATATATTGAAAACACTGGATGTGAGCCCTTCATCATTACTTCAGTGCTATTATTTTCTGTGTTTAATAAGAAAAAACACAAATGTATTTATTTTACCAAGATAAAGGTTTATATATCAAGATTTCCTGGCTGTCCAAAGGCTTTTGTACTATATTCTGGTGGGAGCAGAGTATTCTGGTATGAGCAATAGATGTAAGCCAGATATGAATGAACAAACGGTTCTGCTCTGATGAATCAGGCAACCGAAACCGTAGGAAACAAGTCCACGCTTGTTGTGGGAGGAGAGGTGCAACAGAAACCCCCCTCGTCTTTCAGCTTTGCACTCTTCTATGGCTGACACGCTCACCTCTTCCCTGTCCAGGGCTGAGCGCACTTTGATGTGACCAGAGCGAGGATCGATACTGAACTGCTGCAGTGGGTCGCCACTCACGATAGAGTAGTGGATGAGGTTGTTTGGAGGCCCATCAAGGTCGACAGCTGTCACCTGAGAGAGGGAGGAAGAGGTTCCAGAGAGAGAGAGAGAGAGAGATGGGAGAGAAAGGTAGAGAGGAAAAGAGAACGTAGAGTGATTGAGATGAAAACAGAAGGGCACAGTTGGAAAGAGAAGGGCAAAAAGGGAGATAAAGAGAGAGAGAGAGAAAAAGGACAGGAGGGCAGGGAATGAGTGAGGGAGAGAGAAAAAGAGAAAAGATGTATGGGAAAGAAGTATGGGAAAGAAAGGTAAAGGCAGAGATAAATACAGAGCATCTTCAGGAGACACCACAGAATTAACCTTCCAGTGACCGAACAAATGTGTGTGTGCTACTCTCGCTCAGATCCATGTCACTATTTGAGCTTAGGAGGGACCAGCCTCTCTCAAACAGTTTGCTTCATACAGCCACATACAGAAGACTAATGATATACACATAGTAAATGGAATCTACTGAATGATCTTTAAACTTTACCTCATTCTGCCTCTGGGCAGCAGCTGGCCTAGTGGCAAGGGTGTTTGATTCACTCACTGTGTTCCTGGCTGCCCGCTGCTTCCCATGGTGAATGGGTTAAATGCAGTAGAAGAACATTGTGCTGTTCACTTTGTGTGTTCATGTATGACAGAATGGTGACTTTCACTTTCACTTGTAGTGAAGTGAGTGTTACATTTTCTGCTCATTTGTAATCGACGGTTTGTTGGTAATTCACCAATTTCCCCCTTATACCCTCCTCTTTCAGTCAAGACATGTTTGGTGTTCAAGGTGTGCTGCCTTAACCTTGTACTGGAACTAGAGGTCTAATGTTGTTAAGAAGTAATGGAAGTTTGCCATTTTGTTTGCAACATTATGTAAAGTCACATAAGCTTCTTCTTTAATAACTATTAATTCTCTATAAAAATAGCCAACTTTTGTGTGAACTTAAATCAGTTATGCCACATTTTCTAAGTAGAGTCAGCATATGCTCCTTATAAATACAATATAATTTGATACATATCCAGTATACTAAAAATGAAAGGAGCAAAATGTAACATTCCAGTTCAATGTATCTTTCACTGGAACAGAATAATTTATAAACTAAATGGATCTGATTTACGGAAATGTAATGAAAAATCAGTTTATATGAATCCTGTCTATCTGATGTCAGCCAGTTTCAGATCAGTTTCAAGTTTCAACCCCACAGGATCATTTTTGACAATACCTGCAGGCCTATATTAATATTTAGACTCTTTCGTTAATTTCATTTAAGCTTATAAAATTGATTCGTCACAAATTATTATCATAACTCATGTGTGAACATGAGGAGGGATGTGGCTCCCAACAGCATGTGTCTGAGTGAAACTAAGTGTCAGTGTCCACAGGGGTGGGGGGAATTAAAGGTATGTTGGGACAGGAATCGGTTGGACCCGACCACACTTGATAGCCTTATCATTACAGCAAGTGACAGGTGAGGCAGACTGTCAGTGATACCTGCATCACCGTGTTTCCAGGAGAGATGTTCTCAGCGATTTCAGAGCTGTAGTCTCCGCGGCTAAAGACAGGCGGGTTGTCGTTGATATCGGTGATGTTGATAATAACCATGGCGACGTCAGCCAGTGATGCTTTGCCTCGCGCCCCCTCCACTGACAGGTAATACTCATGACACAGCTCAAAGTCCAGTGGCGCACTCAACCACAGCATACCTGCGGCACAAAGAGAAAATATCTCAGCGGCTCCTGACCGGCACACACTGCGCTCGTCACACAAACGGCCGGGGGAAAAGAGAATGTCAGGTTTGCCTGAGCTCAAGAACAAAGCCTGCTCAACATTCACTGGCTCTCTGGGATGAAAGACGCTGTGTGATAGAGCTTTGTAAACCCAAAGCTACCGTTACGAATGTTCCTGGCAGAATTAACACAGCAGAGGAAAAGGGCAGTCAGTTGGCTTAAAGCAAAGCGAGCTTCTACTGGGAAAGAAAAGTAATGTTAGCAATTCCCTGGTGGTGCCATCCAATTAGGGAGAGTTCTAAGTTAAGGAAGATCTAAAGGAACAAAGCGCACAGATGAGCTTGTCTTTCACACAAGTACCAAATGATGCAAGATCCAGATTTCGGCTCTGCTGCCCGAGAGTTGCTTTCTGGGCAAATCTGCACTGTTTACAGCTTAAGTGACATACCTACTTGGCAAAAAAAAACGTCCTGACTTGAAATGACTCAACGGTGAATCAAGTTTCCGCAAACTGTAAAGGAAACAACGTTAAAATAACTGGCCAAACGGGGGAGAGCATGAATTCCCTCAACTGCTTTTCACCACTGACCCAGGGGCATGATTTTAGGCCCCCTGAAAGAAAATATTTTTGAGCCCCATGCTTCACCCAAACCATACCAACACATGCGCACTACTAATGGAGTTTCCTATTAGCCTATTATACGTTTAGTATGTAATTAATTATTGATCAAAACAGTTTGGTTTTGTATGTACAGGCTCCCTGATGAGACCTTTCAGAAAGACACTACATATACCTATATACCACATGATTACCCAACAAATTGTATTTCCTAAGGCACTATTATAGCCTGTCATTCTTATTCTTATTATTATTATTATTATTATTATTATTATTATTACTGAACACTAGATGTCAGTATTAAGTGAACATCTAACTGGTAGTAGCTAGAAAATTTAGCATCTACTGTTTATGTGATGTATAAAATTACACAGCAAGAAACATGCTGACTGAGATTTATTTTAAGGTTGAGAGCACATTTACTGTTACACAAACTACATTCTCTTTCACTTACGATATATAAAATAAAACAAATTTGCATTAAATTAATAATAAATCATTAATAATAACGATCTAACCACTCAGAAAAGCTGGGTGGATGAAATCAAATGAAAGTTCTCAACCAAAACATTTCAACTACATACACTTCCGTCGATATGTTATTCTTATGAATGACAAGAGAAACGAACTTCTAGGCAAAATAATTCGGCTATCACTTTTGGCTATAATGTGGGTGTGTAAATGACTGACTGACTAAATATACCTTTCTTTGAGATAAAGTGGGTGACCAACTTTCTGCCCTTCTTCTCTCTCTCCTCTCGCTCTTTCCTCTCTTTCTGCTTTTGAGAACCGGACTTCAGTATGACTGCTAACTGACATGCCATTGACATCTAGCGGAACTTTTTTCAATAGACTAACGTAAACTGGGCCGTACCAAGTGGTTGAAGGTGTTGGGGGGGGGACTGTGGGAGGTCAGGCAATACAAATATTGTTACAAACTAAACAACAATTCAAATCCTCATTACATTTTGTTAATAAATTGGATTAAAATATACAATTAAGATCAAATGAATAAATTTGTGAATATTTTTACTCTAATGGATGGTTAAATATTATAGGGTTTCCATGGGCCCCCCCGGAATGCTGGGGCCCATGAATCGTCCATGTTTACCCCCCATTAGCTAAGCCCCTGCATGTACCGGATCAGTCATTCTGAGAGTCTGAATGGACCCTAGGCCACTTATTTAGAGGCTGTTTACTTTATTAGACTGCAAGTGAGTCTGTCAGTTGCGAACAAATAAGAAATCTAATTCATTTAACAAGCATCTGGCATATTAACAATTAAAGCTGAACATATTTTTGTTAGCTCCTGTTTAGCCAGGGGTGTATTTCTACATATGCTCTCAAAATAAACCCATTGGAGTGGCTCTCAAACCCAATTCTGGAGTGTTTTTCCCCCGTAAATATCTAATTAATTATCTGCGTAGGTGAATCAGGTCTGTTAAAATAGTGCAGTGTAGGAACACTCCAGAGTCAGAATAAAGAAACCTGGACACAAAGAATACAACTGAGGTTTCGAGATCCCAGAACAAAAAGACAGAAATATTCATTAGGTATCATTTTGCCCACTTTATGTGCAGCAGACTGTATGCACAAAAGAACAGACAGAGTGTACCGTGCCTCCAGCCAGCTTTACTTGCACACTTCATTAAAAGAAGACTACATGCCTCAAAATGCACATGACTAACTTCATTACTGATTGTCTCCAGAAACCAGGTTTCAACAAGTGCAAATCTGCTCTGTGCAATCTCCCTTTTTATTGATTTTAAAGATCAAGGGTTCTGTTGTGTCACTTAATGGTTTTTCCCAGAGCTCAGCTGCCACATTATTAACAGGACCCTGCATGTCCTTTGCCTCCCGTCAGTCAATAAAGGTGTGTTTGTACCTGCGTTTGTATACATGGCTTGTTTCCATGCAAGAGTGGACAGTGACAAATGCACAAAAGGCCCAGGATAAAAAAAAACAGCCTTGGTCAATGTCACAACATTATTCTGACTACGATGGCGAAAAATGTAATGAATTCTTGGAACATGCTGTTCAGAACTGGGTGTTATGGCAACAAATAGCTCATCATTGATGTAAAAGGTCAGATCTTTGCGACATGTAATAGGCAAGTTTTCAATGCACTCCAATAGTAGAAGGTTTCCGCATATTTTCCTCGTGCATTTCTACATGTTAGGAACTATGGGTGAAACCATCCGAGATCAGGAAGCATCGTTTCTGCATGCATTGTGCAGATTCCCACAAAAGGTAACAGTTGTAATGTCATTTAATACCTGGCAATTTATGGCTGACTGTTGTTTGAGTCTATCCATCCTTCCATTTTGTTACTCTTTTTGCCAACATAAATAGCATACTAAGTGCAAAGACTTTGAATCCACACTCAGGTTTCACCAGCTCAACTCCTTGTGTTCCTACACTTGAAGGTCAGTCAATCTGTGCATCATTTGATAATCTCCTTTAATTCTTAGCACAGCAGTGATAGGGAAACACTCAGAAACACACCACTACAGTGCCATTGCTGAGCTGAGAATGATCCATCACCTAAATAATTCCTGCTCAGATGTTGTCCTGAACATTTAAGACCAAGGCTATCAAATGTTGCAAAAAAAGCCTGAAAACTACAGCCTATTATAAATCCTGAATTGTAGCAATGTCATAAGTGGAATTAATTAAATAAAAAATGGGCACAGGTACAAGGTTTCAAATTCTAACACACATAGGGCCAATTTCCCCATGCTAAGTTAACAAGAACCTTTGGTTTACAATGGCTGTTTAACATTAACACTGCAATTGAATCCCATTTCAATAAAATACTGACATTTCTACAAAATAAAATCCCAAAATTAACATTTAAACATTCAATGATCTGGCAAATGATTTAATACTGAAACTGTTAAAGCAACACATTTTACTCCTTAGTGTTTTATGGTTACTAGAAACAGAAAAGGGAAAAAAGGAAATTAAACAAAAATGCCAACAAGCTGTTTCTAGCTCAGCATTTTGTCGCAAACATAATGCAAACCCAGCGTAACAGAGCTGAGGCAGCTTTTAGGCGTATAGCCAGCAATGCTTTGGGCCCATAGCACTTGGAATACAAATTACATCTAAATAACCAACTGTATTTTGCAGCAGAATGTGTGGTATTTGGCAGGGCTTAAATAAAGTTGGCTCAATCCTGAACGAAAGTGTTGTGGGCTATAGGCTTTGAGGAGCGTAGATAAGAAAACATAGGTGGAGGGGGGAGGATGGGGGGTATCGGGTAGAGCTGGGGTAATGAATGAGAGGTTCTGTGGTTCCAGAGCATGTTAGTACAGGCGCTCCAGCCCTGCTCTCAGTAAGTGCAGCTTTCGAGCCCAAAAATTCCCCAAAGTCCATTGTCTCTGCATTATTATTGCAATTGAAGTTCGTTTCCTTATGACTGCAGTACACGTTCACCATTTAAATATAGTTAAGTGACATACTGATTCATTTGCAGAAACATTTATCTACACAAAACATCGGAAACATTCTTTGGCTACCTTCATGGATGTATGATCCTCTCATTATCTTAATAACAATTCTGGCCAAATGAGAGTGTGTAGCTAAATCAATTATATTAAACTAGGCAAATGCACAACCACTACACTGGATCAAAATTAAATTTTTTTAAGTTGAACACAATTAGTTTTCCCATCTTGCCAATTAAGAGAACATGACCACACTTGCTGAGATTTAATTTAACTGCAAAATCCACAAGGACAAAACCAATAACACACACTAGTCCCAATTTGACAACAAATGATGATTTGAATTTTAATTATTGATTAACCATGCATATTTAATATTGTACACACAAACTGGTCAGGGCACCATTTATCAAAATCTAGAAAGCATTATGATAACCAGCTCACAGGTCCCATGCATACTAAATTTACAGCAGCCTTACCTGTCTCTGGATGAATCTGGAACCTTCCATCCTCATTGCCAGAGATGATGGAGTATCGGACAGGCTCCTCATCAGTGCCATCTCTGGTGAGGGCAGATACGCTGAGCACCTCTGTCCCTACTGCTGAGGATTCTGGGAGCTGGGCAGTGTACTCCGAACTCTGGAACACAGGCTGGTAGTCGCTCAGGATGATGACACCCACGGTGACCGTAGCTATGGAGGACTGGTGGCGAGGAAGACCCCGGTCTGTGGCTTTGACTTGCAGCTTAAAGGTGGACTGAGCCTCATCAGCCAGAGAGCGCTCCAGACGCAGGATTCCCGAGATTTCATCTAGAGAGAAGAAGCCACTGTGTGCTCCCTGTAGGGAGTACCTCACCTCTGAGTTTATACCTGCCAAAAAGAATGAGAGGAACCTCAGAGAGTGAACAAAGATCATCTTAGCACACTTTAAAACGTCAACAATTAATTGAAATTCAAGCCTTCCTTTCTATTTTAAATATACTCATTTATTAATGCTTAAATACATCTACATTGGTAAAGAAATAGTTGGCATATATAAGATAAGAAGGAGGCATGAAGAAGGTATATCTGGTTCCTTGATTCATAATTGGGACTAAAAAATAAGCACTGACAGTATTGCTAATTAAACTAGGGTAAAAAGTGATCATACTTGCAATTAACAGAATTGAAAGGTTTTTGGATTTGTGATTTAATGCATTCCAGTTCCTGGTTTTGGGACCAATAAGAACTACCTGAGAAATAAATTAACAAATTGAAAGTGTTTAGCAGCTACAGGTGTTGACAGGATTGCAACCAGGGTCAAATTAGTTCACAATTGAGCAGAAACCAGGGAGCTACAGTGAATCCTGTGCATGTTCCCACAGATCTCCAGGTGTGGTCTGGCACTCCTTTAGGAGAGTCCTGCTGTTCTCTGCTCAGTCTTAGTTCAAACATTACACACCTTCACACTTGCTCTGTGCTGTTCTGGCTCAGCAGAGAGGAATGGGAGACTTTCAATAAAAGCCTACAGTAAATGGATAATTTCAAAGACCCTTTTGTTCAACATGACTGATACCAGTGAACAATGTGGACATGCATGACAACAGAACATGTTTCTGGGGGTTCATTACGCTTGCAACCATTTTGTAAGGTCACACATTCAAAGGCAATGGCATACCTGTGTCTGGGTCTTTGGCGTAGATGACGGCAATAGGTGTTCTGACAGTGGTATTGTCAAATACGGTAATCTCATAGTGATTGGTTGAGAACTGGGGTGGGTTGTCATTCATATCCTGCACCATAAGCATAATGTCGGCCTGACACGAGCGTCCACCTCCATCGGTTGCTTTGACGACCAGGTCATACTCAGTTTCCTTCTCTCTGTCCAATAGGGCGAGGGTGAACAGCTCCCCTGTTTACAACACAAGCTTGTTTGTGTTATGACTTACTGTGAAATGCTAGACATTAACCAAGGAATTTACTACGAAGAACAATATATCAAAAATCATGTTCAGACAGGTCACCGTTTTACAAGGGCTGAAGGAAAAACACATTTTGGAATCCTACAGACTACATCCAATCCTTCAATTGCTAAACTGCTTTAGCCCATATTTCCAAACACTTCAGATCTTGGTAACCCGATATAGCATACTTGGGAGAGGGTTTGCTTAGATAGGAAGGACTGGAACCAACCAGGGCAGATAAAACACAAAATCAAACAACAATGATTCGTGAGAAGAAACAACAAGATGTGGGTCTCTAGCTTTTGCCTTGTTTGTAGTTTTGAATGTTGTCCTTTCTTCAGAAGTGAGTTACAAATACCTTCAGGATAAAATATAAACATGACAAAGAGAAACCCAAATGCACAGAAACAAATATTAGTTTTACCAGTTTTGGAGTCGAGATGAAACTTGTCTGAATTTGGTCCATGAAGTGTGAAAGAGACTTGTCCATTTGTGCCGATATCAGGGTCAGAGGCAGATACTTTCAGAATGAACATCCCTGATGGAGAATTCTCCATGACCGCTTCAGTATAAAGTAACTGAAAAATAAATAAATGAAATAGCAAAAGCATTTTTACTGCTTTTAATTGGTTTAATTATTTTCAGTTCTCAACAGCAGTACCACTTCAACCCTATGACTTATTTAAATAAAGTCCAAATTATGATGAATAATTCCAGCACATGTTAATTAGTTGTTTTCTGTTATTTGAGGATAAAACGTACTTGTTCACACAGTGGACTGTTGTCATTGATGTCCAGAATGTGGACCTCCACTGTGGCAGCTGTTTGAAATTTTCCATCAGTGGCGATTATCTTGAGTGTGTGTTTGTCTTTGACCTCCCTGTCAAGCGAACCTTTGGCAGTAACTCTCCACTCTTCTCCCACGGCGATGACTGAGAATTGGTCCAGTGGGTCTCCGTCTGTGAAAAAAGGTCAAGATAAATGCAATAATTAAGAATATCAACTGAATTTCTCAAAATAATTCAGCATGAGGTAATCTTGCACATGCCATTAAATTAATAGCTGAAAAAATGTGAAATCAAATGAAAATTTGAAATCAGCTGTATTATCCAGGAGTGACTAGCAATTGTTTTGACTGATTGTTGGAGCCATCACTGGACTAACCTGTTATATAGCATGTGACCTGTTTGCTGTCTGCAGACACATCATTATCTATCGTCGTCAGAGTGACTATCACCTCGCCGGGCCTGCTGCTCTCAATGATGGACCCTTGATAGAGCTCCTCTGTGAACTGAGGTGGATTGTCGTTTTCATCAGTGACTGTCACTTCCACAAGAGCTGAAGAGGAAAGCTTGACACTACCACCATGATCTGTGGCCACCACATAGAACCTGTAAAATTGTTTAGTTTCACAATCCATCTCCTTTAACGTGGTGATCCAGCCAGTCCCAGAGTCAATGGCAAACATATCTGTGACATGATCCATTTCAGACTCCAGGGTGTATGTCACTTGTCCATTAGCATCTTTGTCAGGGTCATTAGCGGTCACCTGAATGACTGTGGTGCCAGAAGGCAAGTTTTCAGCCACCACGGCCTTGTATGGGTCAGCCTCAAACATAGGCTGGTTGTCATTCACATCCTGAACCTGGATGCTAACAGACACTAGAGAAGCTACATCTGTACCATTGTGACTGCCTTGAGCAAGAACATCAATTTGATACCACTTGGTCTTCTCATAGTCAATTTTCTTCTGTACTAGAAGGGTGCCACTTTCTTCATCCAGTGCAAACACTTGGTCCCTGTTGCTTTCCACAGTGTTGCCATCTACTAAGCTGTATATTAGTGGAATGTCTGCATCGGCCTTGACTGTGCCTATTTCATAGCCAATGGGAAGATCCTCAGAGGCTGAGAAAGTATACAAGGGTTCAGTAAATCTCGGAAGGGGCACCTCTGGTGGGACCACCTTCACCTGGACTGGCACGGTGGAATTATAAAATGGAATGCCTGAATCTCGAGCCTTAACTTTAAAATTAAAGATCTTGTTCTCCATTCCAATAAGGCTTTCTTTCACACTGACCACACCAGTAAACGGATTGATCTCAATGACATCTTCTGTCACTTCTTCCGCTTCATCGACTGCATAAGTGACATCGGCATTCTTGCCATCATCAGCATCGTAGGCCATAATTTGAATAACTGGAGAACCTTTGTTTACAGTGGACTGAATAGAGACCTGGTACTGAGAGGCTTGGAACTGAGGGGCATTGTCATTCTCATCTGTAAGAATGATCTTCACAGTGCAAAAAGCTACTCTGCCACCCCCATCCTTGGCCATAACCTTAATAGCAATCACCCTTTGTGAGGGATTCTCTCGATCCAAAGGCTGAGCAGTCACAATCTGTCCTTCGGCATCAATGGAAAATTTTTCATCTGCAAGCTTATTGATAATGGTGTAATCAACACTACCGTATGGGCCATCATCAGGATCAATGGCAGCTAGGCGAATCACACGGGTTCCTGGCTCTGCGTTCTCAGCCAATTCGGCTTCATAAAATTCCTGGTTAAAATAAGGGCTGTGGCTGTTGCTGCTGGTCATGTCTATGTTCACAGGAGCTGTCTTTTGGAACACACCATCCGAAACTGCCACAGTGAGGTTGTAGAATGGATTCAGATTTTTCTTGCACACATTAGAGAACGATATGAGACCTGAGGATTCATTGATGGCAAAGTGCCTCCCCTCATTACCCGAGAGAATTCTGTACTGAAGATCCTCCTTGCTGTCGGGATCAGATGCCTGAATTTTAATGACGACATGACCACAGGTGGCCATTTCATCTAAAGATGTTCGATAATGAGACTCACTGAAGTTTGGCGGGTTGTCATTGACATCGGTAACGTTCACGTTAACATAAGCTTCACTGCTGAGTGGTGGGGTGCCATTATCTGTGACTCTGATTTTCAGGTGGAATTGCTTCATAGTCTCAAAATCCAAGACCTTTGATGTTACTAAAAGACCACTCAATGGATCCATTTGAAAAAACTCTGTTTCATTCTCCCCTCTTTCAACTATTTGGTAAGTTACATCTTTATTTCTCCCTGTGTCTCTGTCAAAGGCTGAGACCTGTATTACAGATGTGCCTATTGGAAGACCTTCTAACACTTCTGCTGTGTATGTAAGGTTATCGAATACAGGAGCATTATCATTGACATCTTCAATATCAATCTGTACCCTGGCCTCACTAAAAGAACCTGTCACAGAGTCTGTGGCTCGAACAGTCAGCAGGTGCTTTGCCTGAGTCTCATAGTCTAAAAAGTCAGTGACACTCAACATTCCAGTTTTGAAGTCGATCTGGAAATACTTCGAGGTATTTTCTTCGGCAAGATTGTAGACAAGGTGGTAGCCCTCTGGATTTCTTGCTTGAACATGTAGGATTTTTGTAAAAGGAGTAATGTTTTCAGGAAGCCTCAAAGGGTAAAACAGACTTTGAAATATAGGGTGGGACCGGTTTTGGACTTGGATGTATAGCTCTCCAAAGGCTGACAGAGTCGGTTTCCCTTCATCAGAAGCCCTCACAGTGAGAACGTACTTATTTAATGACTCAAAGTCGAGGGGTCGATGGAGAGATACGTCCCCCAGAATGGGATCTATCCAGAAGAGATTGAAGTTGTCCTCTAGCTGGTAGTTTACAAATGCATTTTCACCTGTGTCGGCATCTGTAGCAAAAACTTGGAACAGAACATCCCCTGGTTCAGTCTCCTCAGATATCATCAGAGTGTGAGGAAGGTTCGATATAATGGGTGCATTGTCGTTGATATCATCTATGGTGACTTTGACATTAGTAATGGCTACACGTGGTGGATTTCTCATATCTCTGACCTCCACAGCCACATTATACTCATCCTGCTCCTCGCGGTCAAATGGAACACCGGTCGTCTGCAGTACCCCTGATGACTGCACCACCGAAAATGTATCTCCAGGGTTCAGAACAGTGTAGATCAGTGGCTCATTGAGGTAACTACCTGTGGCTCTTAGTACCATTAAAGTTTCTACAGAAGTGGTGTTTTCCAGTACAGAAACATTATGCATCCTTTCCTGAAATTTCAGACTAGTCTTTTTGATTTTAGTGACATTGACTTTCACCAAAGCAGTGTCTTTGTACAAGCCGTCTGAGGCTACAACTATGAGCTCATAATAGGTTTGGAAGTCGGATGCATTTTTTACTGTAATCTCTCCAGACAAATTATTAATTTGAAACATATTTTTATGATTACTCTCTGAAAAACTGTATAACACCGATGAGTCCGCATCATGGGCCATCACTCGGATGACTTTCGTGTCTTTGAAAACAGGGGATGAGATGGAAGCTGTGTATACAGGTAGTGCAAATTTGGGTGGGCAGTCGTTGAAATCTAGGACACGGATGGTGACTTTGCAAGGCTTGGCAGAGCTTAGAAAGGGCTCCCCAGAGTCCCGCACTTGAACACTAAAAACAAACTCGGGCGTAGTCTCAAAGTCAAGCAGAGATATCAGAGAGATAGTGCCCATGCTCGGATCTATTTTGAACATTTTCTTTGCCTCTGGCTCTTGGATTTGGAAGATTAGCAAAGCGTTTGTGTCCTTGTCACTATCCAAGGCATTGATCACCAAGGGGGTGTTGTTCTCCCCCATTACCATGCTGTTCATGGGTGCAGACTCGCTGATTTGACCATAGTAACTGTCCTGAAGGAAAACAGGGGCATTGTCATTTTCATCTACGACATACACATACACAACAGCATAAGATGCGACTCCAGCTGTATTTGTGGCTGATATTTGCAGTCGGTAAGAGACAGACTCTTCAAAATTGAGGGCTTTTTGGACAGATAGCATCCCTGAGTTGAAATTGATGTGGAAGGTTCCATTAGGATTGCCATCTTTGATCCTGTAATTCACCGCAGATGGACAGCTGGCTGAGACAGAGAACACTGGAGAGCCCAGAGGACTTGCCTCACTTATTTCAGTGAAGTATTCATCCTGGGTGAATTTAGGCGCTGTGCGCTCAGACAGCTTCACACCAATGTTGACCGGGCAGAGGTCACTTCGCTGGGGGAAACCTTGGTCAGTGGCCTTCACTGTAAGGTGGTATTTCTCCTGGGAAAGCTTGTCTAAAGACTTAGCCACAATGATGCTTCCTGTCTCCTGATCAATATCAAACGCTCCATTTGGGTTCCCTGTCAGAAAATAGGTAATCTTAATGTTATAAGCACATCATTACTTAATGTGGCAAAAACATCATTTTCATGCAAATGTTTCTAATTTACACCATCTCCCCCATTCGGTAAACACTGAAATAACATTGACATTATGATAAATGGACCAATTAAATGTTTTATAATTATTTGTAATAAGGCCTTGCATTAATATTTTATTACAAACTTCAAAAAAGACATACACACTACTTCTATGTCACCTTCATAGTTTTTAGTAGAAATATACAGTAGAAAAGCATCTAAATAACACTGGAGCTCTGTATTGTTATCCTAATTTTACCCCTGATTTGCTAATAGGGTCAATTTTATTTAACAGATTGAATAAGAGGAATTTTGACAATCCATATATTGCTATATAACCTGAGTGAATGGAGTAGACAATCTCAGAGTTGCTGCCTGTGTCCTTGTCCAAAGCTTTGACTCGAAGTACTTCGCTACCAATCACAGCCAGGTTACTAATGCTCCCTTCATAATGAGTGCTCATAAAGGTTGGTGTATAATCGTTACAGTCCTCCACATGCACCACAGCTTTCACGAAGTTTCTCTTGACTGGGATCTCCTGATCACGGACCTGCATGTTTAAAAACAGGGTGACACACTTGAATTTGAGTGCTGATGAAGAGCAAGACACCTTATTTTATAATATTCAGTTTCACGAGTATCCAACAATATCAGTGTTTAAATAGTGCCTTTGAATAATTGACATAAAAGGACTAAGCAATTATCACCTAAGGACCTCGTTTTCTCGATTTCTCTAATAGCAAATATTTAATATTCATGCTGGCATGAAAAGTACTTTACCATCACAACAAGAGTGTGTATGGGGATGGCCTCATAGTCCAGTTTATCGGTCAGGACAAGCACTCCGCTCTTTGGATCCAGATGGAAATGCTTGATGCTGTCTGGATGTAAGCTGCTGTGGATGGAGTAGAGCAGCCTGCTGTTGGCATCTGCATCCTGGGCACTGATCTGTAAGATCTCCTTCCATGGTGCTGTGTCTTCTGGAACTCTCACCTCATACTGATTTTTCAGGAACATGGGTCGATGCTCATTCATGTCCAGAACCCGAATGTACGCCTGAGATTCAGGAGAAAAGCATGTATTTAATACAGTATCATAAATAACAAAAGATATCTGATTATATGTGATTACTTAACAATATGATTTGCACCATGCTGTTTTGTCTTTTTCCGCAAACCATCACTTTATGGCATCTAAATTGCACTTAAATCACTGATATATCTGCATTGACCATGGAAAATCCTTGGAAAGATCATTTCTCCAAGTCTACCAAATATTTGTTGCCGGAGGCGTATGTCATATTGAACTCAATCTGCACTTTACGTTGGGGGATAATATGTTCAGTCAGTCATTAAGCTGTCTTGGTGCACCATGTGCTACACGTGCCCTTACCTGAGTAGTTATGATCTGAAAACCATCAGTGACGCTGACCGTGAGATTGTAATTGGATCTTCTAGCTGCATCCAGGCGCCCGGCTATCACAATACTCCCCACGTTCTTCTCTATGTAAAAGTCCTGGTCCTCATCACCACCTAAGTAATGAAACAATCTGCGGGTTAGAAAGAGGCCCCTCGGAGGAGTTCCGGAGCATCCACAGGGCAACTGTCAGCGTCTCTCAGCAAAGCCCTGCATGGACCTGCGTGCATTAATGGATGAGTGAATAGCTCAAAATATTATGGCACAGCTGGCGCTAAATCCAAAACAATACCTGTTTAAAATGAGTGATAGACTGACTCTTCGTCCAGAACCAGCCCTTTTAATTGATGGCCACTCTAGCATAGTAGACCACAAGTCTATGTGACTAAGCCTTGCTGAAATCAAACGGCCTATGTTTCATCTGCATGCGTGAGAATAGGGGATTTATTCATCTCGTGACACGACTTTCAAAACAAGCCTCACGAATCTTCTGCTTTCCTGTTCTATAGGTTTAAAAACGCAGGTTTTAAAAAATGCCTCTCCCCCTAAAGTTAACATGTATACGATGAAAAGCAGTTGTTTCAGGGAAAATATTTGGCAAGAATACACTCAGAACAGACACCTCAATCAGTAGGGGTATGCTCACGCTGGCGTTGGCAGATGGTGTTTATTATGAAATCCACCTTTTGAAGACTTACTCCTTTTTTCTGTTTCATAAATTGTGATGCTATTGGGCAGGCATTTAAATTCTATTCATTCCCCAAATTTTTCAATTAAGCAGCCTCTGTACTCCAGTCGGATTCATGTAGAGTGACATCCTTTTTACTGATCCAATGACCATGACAAACTGTGACTGATCATGATGGAGTCTTTGAGAGTGTTTCTGGAGAAAGCTTATGTTTGAAGCTCTCTCTTTGTTTTGAACTGATACATAATCGGCTGCGCCAGATGGAGGTTGAAGATCAGCTGCCACAGTAAAGGCACATACTTCATAAAGAACATAAGGCAGCATTCAACCGTGTCTAATCAATGTTTTAGAAAGTTGGACAAAGTGAATTTACATGTGATCTACTGCTTTCTTTTTCTAACCAGTCACTATGTGACTGTTAGCATAGAATGGTATAGGCACTCTACGATTGTTAGTGTAGAATGGTATAGGCACTCTGTAATTGTTAGTATAGAATGGTATAGGCCAGGGTAAAAGCCACAGAGGTCCAGTTATTACATTTCATCCCAGTAGAAGGTCCAAACTGAAGACCATCTCGTATCTTATAGCATTCCCCTATGTCCAGATTTTCATATGGTGTCCACTATATATAGTGTTCATTTTCAATGCAGGAAACTGTACTGAGTGCACAATATAAGGGGCTTTAAGACTGGACGCCGCGTGTGCTGCGTATTATATTCTATGGCTTGCATGGCGAAACACACACACACACACACACACCCACACACACACAAAACAAAGCATGTATGGAGATATAATGTGCATTAGCAACAACAATTATTATTATTGTTATTATTAAAAATGTGGTGAGCAGAAAATATATGTTGCATTCTTCTTGTGGAGTGATTTTTACCAACTTAGTTTCTTTAACTGTGAATGCCAAAGATAGTCTTCGTATCCAGACATTTATATGAGTAAATAAGAGGCAACTTGCACCCACAAGCTATTCTTTCTTAGGGCTAACAGAGCTGGTGCCTGACCACGGTCCGCCATTTGGTGATACCTGGTATAGGCACTCTGTGATTGTTAGGGTAGAATGGTATAGAATGGTATTAGCCTACAGAATATTCACAGCAGTGTGCTTGCCTTGGCCTAGGGGGAAGAACAGGATAAATATTTACACTGCCACTGTTTAAGGCTCTCTTTTGCCACCAAATCTGCTCACACCTGTGATTGCATGGACTCCACAAAAGCTCTGAAGGTGTACTGTGGTATCTGGCATCAAGATATTAACAGCAGATCCTTTAATGTTTCTAAGATGAGAGTCTCCACGGATCTGAGTATTTTTTTCAGGACATCCCAACACCTCAGACCATAGCTGTCATTAGGGAATACCGTTGCCATTAGGTCTGCAACTAAGCTTAGGGGGGTGGTTTATCTCAAAGGTAAATCTATTTGAATTTTAGGACCTAAAGTTTCCCAACAGAACATTGTCCAGAGCTGGCTCACCCTCTTCCCATTGTGCATCTTGGTACGATCTATTCCCCTAATAAGCAGCGCACACATACCCAGCATCTACATGATGTAAGAGTAAATGTGATTCATTAGACTTCTATTGCTTGATCGTCGAGTTCTGATGAGCCCGCTCTAAGCACAGGAGTAAACATATGCATTCTGACGAATCTGCAGTTACGAAGTCTCAAATGTGGCAAGCTATATTGCACTGTGTGATCTGATACACTTTCACCTTACCAAACAATAACATTTTCAGCAATTTGTACGATACTTTGGCTTTTCTTTATAACCTACTTCCATGACATCAACTTCAAGAACTGAAGTTTACTTACTGCCAATGCAAAGTTTTCTTGTCATATGTTCAGTGAATGTGCTCTCATGTATATCGTCGCTGTAGGCCCGAAACCTCATATATCCAATATAGCAATTTTTTAGGAAACTGCAAAAAAAATTAATATTCTAAATAAATTTATACGGTGTCATCAAAACTGGTATAACTACTTTAAACACTTTTCATTGGTTAATCATTTCTAAATTTTACAGACCCATGTGGAGACTGACCAAAAGTATAGAACAACATAGATCAAAAGTGAAGTATTCGCCAGACAGCAATGATATACAGTATAACTTAAGGACAGCGCTGCTGTTTCATCAACAATAGCATAATGTTGCAGGTTTTTCATTTAAGCTCATTCCTGCCTGAGTTGTTGGTGGTTTGAACCAGCAAAGGTGACAAATAGTGCAGTCTACATGCATATCCACTGGGCCACCGACGGAGGACTGTGTAGGGGATCCTGGCCTGCTGAGGAAATGTGGAGCAGTTGGATCTCTGCCGTTTGGCTCAGATCTTATCACAGGGTGGAAAGCTACAGTTAACCGCTCAGCAGGTGCTTCACACTGACATAACAACATAAACAAAACAACACACCAGTGTTTAGTCAAGGCCCTAATCCACTTAAAGAAGATAGTAGCATACTCAAGCCAAGAATGAGAAAACAACAGATCTAGGTTGAGAGCCCTTATTGCACATCTCTAGTCACTTCTATATGCTTTGATTCACTGACATTTCCATTTTAGTATTATAAACAATTATTTCAACATTATTGCTTCCTTGCAAAAAGTGGATAGATATAATCCCCAAAAACACACTCATACTTTCACTCTATCTCTCTCTCTCTCTCCATCTTACTCCCTCTTTTTCTTTCTCAAAAGACTCTATGGTTTCTTTTTCATTTGCCAGTGTGGAGCAAGCTGAGGTGAGATTATCTTCAAACAAACACTGGCCCATGTTTGTGCCAGTCTGTCTTGTTTCCAGTTACTGAAGCAGAGTGGAAAGCAAAGCAACAGTGGCATGCTCACCTATGATGTCGAACCAGAGGGCGCTATGAGTGATCTCTGTGCTGATGAGTCCCACTATGTCAGTGACTGGGTCGGTCTCCATGACAGCAAAAGTGAAGTGGGCCTCATCGAAAGCCAGCGGCACAGAACCGGGCTCTGGTTGCGGCAGCCATTCCACATCCAGACGTGACTTGGACGTCCTCGCAGGGTTACCATGGTCAGTGGCTTTTATCTGTGACATGTGAAATGATTAATTCCAGTTTTTTAATGTTACCTTTGCCAATAAATGAATTATAACGGCAAAATAATATGGGGCATTATCAGGTTAACTGCACACAAAAGCATTAGAAGTCTAAATAATCCATTCTAGCAGCTTTATTTCTGTTTTTTACCGTTAGGATGCTGTAGTTGCCTTGTCCAAACGTTCCCTTGGCAGTCACCACCCCCGTTGCGGAGTCGATTTCAAACTGCCCCTCCATGCTGTTCTCCAGGCTGTAGGTGATCATGCCGTTGGGCCCTTCATCATCATCCCGGGCGACCATCCTGTACACATCCTGCGGCATTGCTGTGCTCAGTCGCTCACACAATTTGACCTGGAAGAGCTTGTGGCTGAACTGAGGGCTGTTATCATTTTCATCTAGCACCTTAATGACCACTGTGGCAGTGGAGCGCAGGGGAGGAGCCCCATTATCAGATGATATCACCTGAAAACCACAAGGAAGGAGAATGGGAAATGCTGTAGTGCCTTACACTCATGCACTTCTGCCTGCGAATTTAACTGAGCTGAGTCATCCAACAGGATTTTTTTAATCGAGGGCTACGTGACAAAGTAAGTCAAAGCCAGTGTAAAAATTCAGATATAGTATTTCCTGCAAAAGCAAACTAAATCACCCTCTAACAGACCATCTTTATCTGGTATATATCTGACAACATCAGTTTGTCAACATTAGAGCAGTCACAATAAGAAGCATACTAGCAAGGTAACAAACTGCTATAGATTTAAAATCATATATTAGGGCTTAAAACTTCAAACAACATGAAGTCAATGTTATCTTATTGTTTATCTTCAACTATGCAGCATGTAAAATTGATTTGAAAATGTAAAATACTGCAGGAAATTTGACTATATCAAAAGTTCATGACCCAGGCATCTCATAGAAAAACTAAATCGAAAAAAAAAACTATATGATGCAGCATCATATACTATATGTCCATTCCAAAAAAGCCTCAGGTTTTTAATAAGCCACTTCTAAATACAAGCATATTGAGATTCCTCTGCAGTGACACAGTGATATATGAGGGTACAATTAACCACATATTTAATCTGGAAATATAAATATTAGTACAAAAGCAATGAACAATAAGAGAAAGGTTCAGAATGGTGCTTCTCAAGCTAATATAAAAGAAACAGCAGGTGAGCTCACCTCAATAATGTGCTCTGGTTTTTGTTCCCGGTCCAGCTCAGTGACGGTGCTGATCACACCTAAGCAAACAGACACAAGCAGAGCAGACAGGCTAATCAATGACACAGTGCTCAGATGGATTGGCACACCTGTTTGTGTACCTCAGGCGGACCATTTCACTCTCACTTCCCACAGCTTTTGCTTTCTCAGTCTTGTTTATCCAGCTCTGCTGTTTACACAAGGTCAAACTCATAAACAAAGTTATTCTTCGTCCTCTATTATGACCTACTAAACACTGCATTTTTTTTTTATTGCAGTTGTCAAAAAGTCAAACTTTTCCAGTGGCCAAAAAAAGTATCTGCTAAATTTGCTAACAAAGCCACATGCTAAATTTGGTAAATTAGCATGTCCTTTCTGTTGTTTAGGTGAAAGGAATTTGCAGCCAGGAACATTAAGAGATGGGTTAAGTGAACTCTGAGCTTATTTTTGACAGATTTCTGCCTATTGACTGAGGAAATATGCAGCCTTCAGGTTTCCACAGTGGCAATAAACATCTTTTTAGCAGGCCAGGCTAGCAAGTAACCATAAGGTCCCAGCTACATTTACAGCACTCAAAACAAACCCCGCTGGGCTTTTACTACACTCTCTATTTAGGTAGGTGGCACCCTGAGAGCAATTTTACCAAGTGTGGCTTAAGCATTAACACCCATCTGGAGGTAGAATATAAGTGGATAAATGTAAAGCTAAAACAGGGTCAAATTCAGAAATGCAGCTAAGAGCTGTGTTGGAATCATTCCCTACATTTAAATACGAAGCAAATACACCAGACTTTTCCATCTTCACCATCGAACTTAAATTATGTAGTTGTGACCACATACACATTCACAGACAGATTTGAAGCTCTAATACCTGTTCACCTGAGGTTTGTTCTGTCTTTAGCCATTCAACATAGCTCTTCTCCTAAATGAAATGGCTTTGCTATACAAAGCCGGTGAGACAGTTAATCACATCTCTGTAGAAATGAGTCACACAGACCATGTTTAACATGGAGATACAGAGATTTCCAGTCCTTTTTGCCTAAGAATGATATATTAACAAATAATAAATATATAAAACAATGTCTTGCTGTGTTATGTTATTTATTTGGCTTTGGAGACTCCATATTGAAGTTGTTAGCTATATTTTTTTTTATTAATACTGTTTCTATTTTTCTTTATTAATACTGTTTCAATGGTCTGTGCTGTGTTCACTAATGTGCCCATTTTTGTCAAAAAGTATTTTAGCTTCACACCAATAGATTATATAAGCAAAAAACACAATTACATCTGAGTACATTTACATTACAATGAGGAGAATTATTGTTCTGTGTTGTGCTCAATGTCTGCACTACAATGTAGACAGCCCTAAAACACCATTAAAAAGAAAGCCACTCTAACTAGACCTGTAAGTTGCGTTTCAGAGATGCACCTTTGTGTGCAGTAGTCTTGTGTAATACTCTCTATGAAGGCTGGGAGTTACTTTTGTGTTCTCCCTGTTAGCCTGGGGTGGAGGTGATGAAGCAACAAAGAAATAAGGAGCCGCAAATGGACAAGTACAAGCTTGTGATGCCGGTTGATGCTTTTGTAATTTTCCTAGGGGCACTCCAAAGGCTAATCCGTATTAGTGTCAAAGGTCGGACATGAGGTGGTTTTGGGGAGGTTTGAGCTCCAGGGGGCTTTTAATAAAGCTTTCCCCAACACCAAAAAACATTTTTTAGAAATAATAGAGCTTTGTGTGCTGTAATTATTTAGCCTGTTCACCAAGTCCTTTTTTCAGCACACCTTGGTTACACCTAGTTTGTGCCTGAACTTGTTTGAGTGAAATGTCATATTCTGCATTTGTGATTTTAGCATTGTTGACCTATAGTGTTTTCTTTCTTACTACATGCAAAAAAAAAGATAAAAGAAAATTCTATGCCTTAACACGGAAAAGCCGACTGGTGCACAGGCAAACCGCACTTGTCTGGAAAATGAAGGCCTTTAATGAGAGCTGAGTACCTGTCTTTGCGTTGATCGTGAAATATGTACGCTGAGAATCCAGGATCTGGAATGTCACCTTTCCCTCAGAAGACTTGTCCAGGTCTGTAGCTGCCACTTTTAACACAGATTTGTCTTTGGGCACATTTTCATGGACTGAAGCAAAGTAAACAGGCTGGGAAAACTCAGGAGGATTATCGTTAATATCCAAAACTTCAATGAATATTTCTGTCCAGGACACCAGAGGAATTGTACCCAGATCAGTGGCATACACAGTCAGCCAATAGTGCGGAACAGACTCCCTGTCCAATGTGTCTGCTGTCCGAATCACTCCTGTAATCATACAGTTATAAATGATTCAAATGCAGTGTTTTACAAATAAAAAAAGATCCATACATGTATGATTATCACATTTCTAGCATTTGTCTACGTTTGATTTGAACATTTTGAAGCTTCATATTTCATTGAATATGCAATCCGTAGTATGCTATTAATTATGTAGGAATTAGTGCATCATTTCTCTTGAGTCATAATTGTCAAATTATGATACAAATTATTTCAAAACAGGAGAAGTTTGACCATTTGGATGTCAGGCCTACCTGTTTCTTCATCAATGATAAAGACTCCAAGTCCTGTCCCATCGTGAATGCGGTATCTGACTACGCCATCCCCTCCCAGATCTTTATCCACTGCAGTCAAGGTAATAACTGACGTATCTATTGGGGAATCCTCCATAACCACAGCACTGTGTACAAATGAGCTGAAAACTGGTTTATTCAAATTTTCATTGACATCCAACACTTGAACCTCTACATAACATGAGGATGATAAGGACCTAGGGTTTCCATGATCCACAGCTCGAACAGTTAGATTATAAAACTGCTTCCTTTCAAAGTCCAGTTCCTTTTCAAGAGTCAGTAACCCTGTAGTTGTGTCCAGAATAAAGGTACCTGCCTCACTGTTTTTCAAGTTGTAGCTTATCAGACCTCCACTGCCCAAATCTAAATCATAGCTCTCAACCCATAAGAGCAATGTGCCTGGAGGGGCATCTTCAGGGACTTTAATCCTGTAAATTTTAGGGACGAATTTAGGAGGATTATCATTGATATCTTCCAAGACAACTATTAGATCTGCCACTGAGGTAAGCTGAGGGTCCTCTTTCGCCTGATCCCTGGACTCAATTTTTAAATCATATCTGGGAAAGGTCTCTCTGTCCAAATGCCCTATTACTTTCACGTCCCCAGAGGTTTCATCAACCTTAAAAAGGTCAGTAAATGTTAGCAAGGAATATTTAATGACTCCATTGTCATCAAGATCAAGATCTACTGCTTGCACTTTGAAGATGCTTGTGTCGATTTCTGAGTTTTCGGGTAGGTTCAGAACATATCTCGTTTGAGAAAATAATGGTGGATTGTCATTTACGTCCAAGATATTAACAGCAAGAAATTTCCATGCAGACATCTGGGGAGTGCCCAAGTCATACGCTGTTATGTTCAGAATGTAGAATTCTTTTATTTCTCTGTCTAATTTACAGAGAATCTTTAGTTCTCCTGTGTTCATATCAATTGTGAAACATCCATCCTCATTCCCACTCGAAATTGCATAGACAAGTTTTCCATTAAAGCCGCTGTCATTATCAGTGGCCTTAAAGTGTATTATTGGTGTGTTGAGAGCAAAGTCTTCCCTGACATCAATGGAGCTTGGGATGCCGAGAGCAAACTTTGGAGAGTGACGATTGATTATGTGCACATCAGAGAAGAATTCTTCCTCTTGGGCAGAGAGCACTGGCTTGATCGATTCAATAAGCTTCTCAGTCAGCTGCCTAAACACTCCGGTTTCTTGGCAGTGTGCGTTGCTTTCCTTGCCCTCGCCCATGATATGGACAGTGACAAAAGTGGGGTCAGCACTGAATTTGCCATCTGTGGCTGTTATTTTTAGGGTATATGAAGGACTTTCTCTCTCTAAAATGTCTGCGGGGATGGGCCGAGCAAGTGTGATGATGCCGGAAACAGGGTCAATGGCAAATAATTTATCCTCATTTCCAGACTCAAATCCATAGTGAATTTGCTCCAGCTCATCCAGATCAACAGCAGACATTTCTAAAATGTGCCCTCCTGTTGGCAAATCATGAGGTATGGTGGCATTACATGCAACCCTTTCAAAAAGTGGAATGTTATCATTGATGTTGGTCATAGTGATGGTGACAGGACATTCACTGACACGATTAAAAGGACTGCCGCTATCAGAAGCCCATATCCGAAGATGGTACCACCTCTTCATCAGTTCGTAATCAAACTCTTCAGCGGTAGAAATGACTCCAGTCATTGGATCTATGACAAAAGGCAATGGAGATGTGTTTGCAATGGCATACGTCACAAAGCCATTGTTGTCACTGTCCATGTCAAAAGCAAAGACGGATAAGATGCTAGTTCCTATGGGCACATTTTCTGGCAGAGTTGCCTGGTATGAAGAGGAAGTAAATCTTGGAGCATTGTCATTCTCATTGGTTACATCGACAATGACGTGAGCTTCTGCCTCGCCATGATTTACCATGACATCAAACTCATAATGAGATTTCTTTTCAAAGTCAAGCGTCTCAGAAGTAACGATAATACCAGTTTTTGTGTTTATTTTGAATGTATGGCTATCTGAGTTATCCCTAATCTGGTAGGTGACATTTAAAAAACTCATGTGTACAGACACTTTTAGCACATGTGTTTTTGGAGGGGAAAATTCACTTAGGGTGGCATGATATACGTTCTGCCCAAATGTCAATGAGGAAAATTGGGGAGCAGGAATGTGGATTTCCTTAACTGGTGTTAGCAAAGGGGGGTTACTTCTGTCTTTTGCTTGAAGGGAAATATTTAATCCGAATGGGTTTTGTGGCCAGTTAATCCGTTTTGTCGAGACCACTTGAAAGTCATTGCCCTGCAAAGCAGATGGAATAATCTCAAAACCCTTCTCTTCGTCCCCTGCAACTATACTTAGAGAGGCCAGTCGTGTCTTTGCCTGGGGCTCGATCTTGACATTCACGCTAATTCTATCTGTGGACATTTGAAGAGAGTCTACCGTGATGGGTGGGATGAGAGAAAAATTTTCAGTGACCTTTTCAACATTTACGACAACCGTGGCCACGTTTCCAAATTTCTGCACCCCAGAGATTTTCTTGGTCCTGTCCTCTGCCAAAATGGTTAGGTCGTACCTTTCTCTCTGAGCAGCGTTAAGCCTTCTGACAAGCGTGACGGTGCCTGTGAAAGGATCAACAGCAAATGGATGTGATCTTGTTGTGAAGGAGTAATAAAACTCGGCATTGCTGCCAATATCAGCGTCCGTTGCGCTCACTCTCACGACACTTGATTTCACTGAAGTGTCCTCCCTGATTACTACATTGTAAGAGGCCGGGTAGAAGAGCGGTTTCAGGTCATTTGTATCAAGCACTTGGATCGATACCTTTGTTCTGGCCTGGTACTCATAGGTGCTCTCCGTAGCTTCAACAGTCAGAGTGTACACATCCCGAACCTCTCGGTTGAGCAGAACTGGAGAAAGTGAATTCCCGCTGCCGGTTGTTATCCTTAGGAAGCAGAAATCCCCCACGGCTACCTCCTCTGCTTTGAAAAGGCCATCATCATCGCCTGCGACAACCCTGTACTTGATGTCCCAGAAAGGATCAGAAACTACAATGCCCATTCGTACAGGGCTCTCCACATAGGTCCTGGGGGCAGAGTTTTCATTAATGGTGGCATTATACAAGTGATGGGTGAACCTCAGAGGAGAGCTGTCCTTTTCCAGGCTCCTCTGACATCTGGCTATATGCAGTAGGACTGCTATGACACTGAGCAGTTTAGCTCTGTCTGTCAAGGCCATTCTCATTGCCTCCACATGGACCCTCAGACCTAAAAAGACAAAGAGAGAGAAAATGTGTGTTGAGTGTCTCAGCATGTCTATGTGCGTGGGATGTTATCTTGTCAGATCATGGGTTGGAATCATGTTCTTACGTAAATTTATTGTTGAAACAGAGGAGTAGGGAAACTGCAGGCTAATGCTGTTCATATCAATGATACAGCAATCACACACACAAACACACAAACACACACACACACACACACACACACACAAACACACACACACACACACACACCCCACCACACCCACACACACACAAACACACA
>JBBKCR010000031.1:6232869-6251886 GCA_037577295.1 Ladigesia roloffi | reverse complement strand
TCTATCTATCTATCTATCTATCTATCTATCTATCTATCTATCTATCTATCTATCTATCTATCTATTTATCTATCTATATCTATATCTATCTATCTATCTATATATTTTTTTTCAATATAATATTAGTTATATACTCTGCCATCTAACTTCAAATATGAATCATTATAAATAAAATCATTGACAGCTCTCATTATGAAAAATATTAACATCTCTCTAAAATGTAGTTAAAAATAAACAAGTATTTATATCATTATTGCGTATTTGAAAAAGATAAAAAGACAGGGTAAGGTGTTTTCATTTCCAGGATAAAATATACAGGATATGTGTTGAACTTTAGATTGGATGTTGCCCAGTCAAAACTGTCGTGGTGTGTAAAGAGGAATGCAACACAAGCTTGGTTGTTGTATGATTACAATTCCGTCACTTATTCAATTGAGTTCTATGGCATCTGTGACTACATTACTTTATGAATAGATGTAGTTGAGATGAAGTCTGAAATAAGATTTTTGAAAATGGCTTTTAGTGTAGCTGTTGTTTGACTAAACAGCTGGTTGAAGTTGTGAAGCTAAGAGAGCATGCAAGGTAAAAAGTGTTGGAGCCAATCAGTAAGTATGTAGTAGGATGTGTTATATGTTCTTGTTCAAAGAGGCAAAACCTGACATTGAATCAGCATTCTTCCCTGCACTGTCCTATATTTTGGATGCAGAGGAACACATTCAGGAACATTTACAATGTGTTAGCATGGCTCTATCTACACTTAAGCAGTGTCACATTTAAGGCAAAATTGTGCTATCTATTTTAAATAAGTTATAAAAGATAAATATTAAAATTTTTCAATTATTCAAAGATATGCAGAAATGTATTAAAAATAGGTCTTTTTGAAAGCCATGTCTACTAAATTTACTCATGTAAATTTGCAGGTTTGAAATTTTGAATGGTCAAATTTAATTTGTCATTTTAGCCCCACCCACTCTAATATGATTTGGTTAAATGAAACATTGAATACACACATTTAGACAATGTGTTTGAACTGACATTTCTTTAGAAGAAATGTTCTGTAAACATGAAGAGAGCTCTTGTTGCTGAACACAACCTTTTTCTGAGAAACACTTCTGTTTTCCTCTAAAGCCCAGAAGCACAATTTGGCTGCAACTGGAATACATTACAAATCTTTTTAAAGAAAGAATTCTCAGAATAAGCGTGTGCAGTGCCTTAGGGATGAAAAGCAGCTTCCTTTGCATCTTGTGCTTCTAACAAAGTCTGCTGCCTGTCCATTTAAAGATAATCAATAAATACACCTCATGTAGGCTTCCTTGGGTCCCCAATCAAGGAGACAATGATCTGGATTACTAGGAAGAGACCAAAGAGGGGGCTGTTAGGATTAATGGCTTAATTCCAATTTTGTTAGCTCTTGATCATTTTGCAGTGTTTAGCTTCCTACCTTCGTGAATATCAGAAGAGGTTTCCCCAGAGGTTTCGCCAAAGTTTCCAAATTCACTTCCTTTTCTGGTGGGCACATAACTTAACAGACTTCGTGTGTGGTTTGGAATGACAGGTTGAAACCATAGGTCAAGTTAGAATGCTCAGTTTATTGGCAGTAAGGTTATCTGAGGGCCCATCTTTAATGCGCACCTCAGGTTATCTCAGACATGCTTATAAATCAGCCTGCACCACCAGACAGTGCAGGACTTAGGTATTAACACCATGAACAATTTGTGTATCTGCTTTCATTCTTTCTTCATCCGAAGTCCACATTTCTGGGCAATTGCTGCTTTGAATGACATTAATCTGATAGTTTAATCCATTCTTATGTTCCCATTTTGAATTGACATCTGATCCTGAATATCTAAAAGCCCCTTAAAATCTCTCAGTATTCCCTGAGAAGATTTTAGAAAAGTCCAATATTTTTTAGAGAATACTGTTTTAACACAGGTTCTATGGTAAATCTCTTATCTCACTGCACTGTTCCTTCCAAACGCTTTACCTAAATTAAAATGAAACTTTCCTTGTTTCTCATGTCCAAAAAAATTGGAATCTTAATGAATCTTCATGATCAACCTAAGACTAACACGAATGAGATTGTCATACTTTAAGAACCCATATAAAAAACCCATACATTCTTAGTCATTCAGATCCAAACATGTGCAAAGGTATTAAATGTCGGTGCTCACAGCCGTGACTTCAACGTACCTGAGGTCCCCGGAGAAACTCCTCATGGAACTTTTCGTAAAACTCCTACAGGTTTGGAAATGTAGTATCCCAGCACTGCAGCATGAGACGTTGTTGTCGTTCTTCCATAACTCTTAAAATCAACTTAGATGTGAAAGAAAATTTATTGTGTGTTCCTTGCACCAGCTAATTTGGCTGTACTCAAGAGTGAGTTGCCATTCTAGTGAGACACCTTGTTCCCTCAGGACATTCATCCCCTCCCCAATCTGTCCCTCCCTCTACCATCCACCCCCTCTTCCTTGTCCAACACCCAACCAGGCACCCAGGCACATTGCACTCACTCATGCTCTCTCTCTCCCTCTCTATTTCTCTCTCTCTCTCTTTCTCTCTCTCTCTCTCTCATTTTCTCTCTCTCTCTTTTTACACTTTCTCCATTTGGGCTTTTTTTGGGCTCTGAGTAAATGTTACTCAAAGTTTTTCTGTTTAGAACTGTCCCATTCAGGAAGTAGCGAATAGGTTCCTGATCTTCATTTTAACGACTCTTTCTTACTTTCATGCACACCTCCAAAATTCAGTGTTAGCTCTCATTATCCATGAACAAAGGATTACATTCACATACACGCTGAGAACTTTCCACAAAACAACAAAAGGCAGTGATCAAAGTATTCAAAATATCAACAAATACCAGCTAGATAATTAATACGTTTGTGTTTTCTGTTAATCATTTGACTGATTATTTGAATTGACAAAAGAAAAAGAAAAACACAAAGTTGTTCCAACTTAATAAAAAGTAATTAGATTTTATCGGTTCCTTAGCTTCTGCTTACACCCCAAAGTAAATTATCTTTGTTTTATTCTTTGTCTTATTGTTGTGTATACAAAGATCACTGCTCCCATTTAAGTAGCTGCTGAGAGAGACTGTTCGGGGGAAATTTCTGGAGAGATTTAGGTGCACCTTCAGGTTTACCTTACATCAAAGCCATTAGTGCTCCAGGGAGAATCACAAGTTGATAAGATCAGTTCTACCATCAACAACCTTAACCCAAGTCATTTTAATCTGAAAAAAAAAAAGTTTCAAGAGCTTTGCTGCAGGGTGACACCAATTTTTTTTCTCCCACTATGCCCCTGAGTTGAGATGATGTAATCGGGGTCCACATATGGTGCCAAGATCAGCCCTGGAGTGGAAGAGGAGGAGCACATGGACCCAGCGAGGAAGGGAGCAGGCATGGCCCACAAATAAGACTCAACAGACGGTGGGCACTGGGCCACTGGCAGCAGGTGGACTTAGCAAAAGTGCACTTTGAAGACGGAGTGAAAAATGTACAACCCTCGGGGCACGAGAGGAAAGATTTAGAAGGAGAGCCACCTGCATCACAGTTTTTGCACAGCTTCTTGCTCAGGTGATGTTTGGAGGGGATTAGAGCTTGTTCTCAAGACAACATTTGATGCAAGCCCTTTTACATGATCCTATTATCCTGTTATCCACCATCGCTCCTTGATGATTTAATTAAATTACTGGGTTAGTGAGCCTGAACTTTTAGTCTGGAATATTAGATAGACCCTCTTGTAAAATCTCTAAACCAACACCAACGCTCAAAATTGTTCAAGGTCATCAAGTAGTCCTTTAACATCCTTTTACCTCAGAGCTATGCATAAAAAGTGCTCTACATATTTGAAAGAGGAACAGTGTTTGAATGATGTTGTGCTCCTGAACTCTCATGCTCTTTCTAACAATGGTTTGACCATGGCACATTTCGAGGGCTTTCTTAAAGTGGTATGATTTGATGCGCCTTCTCATACACAATGCATTTTCCTTTCTCAGAGTTTCAGTGCATGTTCTGTGACATGAGCCGCAGCAGCCTCATCGGTTGGTGACCTATAATGCTAGTCAAAAGTGTGAGGACACCATAAACATTGACCAGCCTTATTTTCATTGTAGTTTTTGAATTAAAATAGATACAAAAGTTTAAAACAGCTTATACTTTCATTATATTTTGCTACAGTTAATTTCATTTTAATCAAAGCATCTTCTCAGGTATGAGGAGCAGGTTTTGCTTCAATGATATTTCGGCACATTCCTTTGCCAAAAAGCACTTTCTGAAATTGATGTCATTACAAATAAAGATTGCCAAAAGGGTTCTTTGGCAGGACAGCATGCTTTTACCTTTTTTTTGTATTAATTACATACATGGGTGAGGTTAAGCAAATCTATGAAATGGATTAAAGAGGATTTCCTATTATTCCACCTACTGAGCAAAGCAATCATTTCTTTTAAAAGTGAAAGGAGAGATGTATGAACGGTGGCACTGTCTCAAAAATTTACACCCAAGCCAGAAACAAACTTCAGACAAGTCTGCAAATGCTTCTATCATACACAAACATGTATCTATGTGTTGTTGCCTTCTAAAAGAAATCGCATGATGTAGTTCTTTACCCAACACAGCTGCTTTCTGAGCATTGCTTTCTGAGATATCACTTGCCAGATACTGACATTATTAAACAGTATCACGCTGGTGAGCTTTCCCATGGATTCGGAGGCTGCTATAGAATGTTCTTGTATTAAAATTCCTGCATTGTATAACAACATAACATAACACAGAGGAATATCAAATCTCAGTCTTGCATTGCCAGAGTACTTTCATCCAATTCTTATGCCAAACCAGAAGTGTGACAAGTATTTGATGGAAAGAGGTTTTCTCACATAAACACCTTTTATCTCCATTTGTGTTATTTCATGCTTGCAGCTACTCTTCATGAGTATATTAAAATATATAATACAAACATTTACAAACATATTTTTGCATTGACAAAAGCAGAATGGATTCTTTTTTCAGATGACAACAAATTGAAATATCATTGTCTCATTACTTCAGTAAAACCAGTGAAGCACTGTCCAAGTGTGTAGTTGTTAAAACAAGAGTAGATCCCATTTAGGGAGGATCAAACTATTGCATTCTTGATTATTGAGCATTTTTAATGCAACTGTAACCCAGGAATCCATCATTTTCTGTGCTTTTCTTCGCATTGACTAGGTGCCGTAATTTGTATTCGCATACTTATAGTGGCAATGTTTCTGGCCCTACACTTTGTATTTTTCTAACAATCTATCTGACTAATCTGTGGTATGTGAAATTACAGCAAACCAATAACGAAAAAGGCCTAATTTATCTCACATTTACATTAATCCACATGGCAGATGCTATGATCAAGAGCATTTCAATCAGATTACAGCAGCAGTATTACTCCCTATGATGCCGTGCCTTCTACTTCACCTGTCTTCAAACATTTTTAAAGAGACTTAATTTTTCATAAATGAAATAGATTATATGGTGCAAACAACCTATCAGAGAAGAGTCTAATGAATATAACAATCTCAGTGCATGCAAAGACTGCTCAGTTGAAGATTTTTTTTTCTCCCAGCCTGTCAAAACAATCTGCTTCAGGCTTCCAGGTGTCTGTCAATGTGACGAGAGGTTTGATTGAGGTGCACAACTGTCTGCACTAAGTAAACAGTGTCCAGTAATCACAGACCACATGGGCTGCCAAGCACTGGACCCTTAAGTTATGTTTACGAGACAGCAATGCTGGTGACAGCTGCATAGGGACCATTATCAGCATGCTGGAACCTCAGAAAATCCTCAGATAACATTCAGTACTCATTTAGTGGCCTCTTTTTTCACGCTCCAAGAACTGTGTAAAATCCAGCCGCTAACAGCTTTTAGACTGAATAGTATTGAGCAGCATGGCTTTGCTGCGGGAGACATCTGTTTGTATATGAGTGGCGGATGATGTGAAAAAGAGAAAGGAGTAAAAGGAAGAGAAAATTACAGACAAAGAGGGTGCAAAAGCATACAGTAATATTTTTTTCTATAATGTATAAAGTTATTGCGGTGGCAGACAATGTATGTTTGCTTAAGTCTTTCAGTGAATAGTTGCAGTTCATAACTTGTCATGAGACTGTTCACTGTACTGAACCCTGTTTAAATGTATTCAAACTTTCATTATAATGACACAAAACAGCCAAACGGGGATAATCTTTAGCATATCTTTAAGCATATCTTGCCATTTTAAAAATAAAGGTTGGTTTGGCTGACCAGTTGGCTTGGCTGACAAGTAATTGTTATAGAATATTCTTCAGAAAGGTTTTTAACTCTTACATTGTAAAAAAGGACTAGTAAAGAATAGGGTGGTAGAAAGGCGTTGTAGGTAACACGGTGTCCTCATAACAAGAAGGTGTTGGGTGTCTCTGGTTTCCTCCCACAGTCCAAAGACAGCACCTCTTGTGAGTGTGTTGATGTATTTGTTAGTGGACTGGCAACCTGTCCAGGCTGTTTCTCAAGCTTTTGCCCCATGACTGCTGTGATAAGAAAAGGTATGTATGTATGGATGAATAGGTTCTAAAATGGAAGACCTTATATGAATGCAAACTTGTGTATATACTGTCACATTTGTGTGGTTTATTTTCTGCTATGTACCTGCTGTATCTCACTGATTACTTATTAATATGAAAGTCAATAACAATTTGAGTGAGACGAGTTGTGAAGAGTGCCCCTGGGTCTGTTGCTCTAATATGTTGCTCTAAAAATATCAAAGTTTGGGGAGAATGACCCCACCCAGAAACAAAGAACTGAAGTGGCACCTTTGTAACATTTCTTTACTGATGAGCATCAACACATCGGTATCAATAACCACATGGAAACAAGGTACAAGTTCATGCTGAGCATTTACCAGCAAATAGACCAAGCAATGACAGTGTAGCATTCCCTCAGTGTCTCACTCTGCCTCAGCAAAGGGAATGCATTAGCTGTCTCATTAGATTGAGAACATTTTGACATTGAATGGCTGCTTGTGTCCTGCATAGTGATCACCCCTAGCTCTTAGAGGTAGCAGGAGGGGGCCTACACAGTTGCCAGCCAGCGAAAGCACTTGCTGACTATTTATGTATGATAATGAAGATTCAGCCAGCAAGTCATCAGAACAAATCACTTGGTGCATGAAAAATGATTATCATTCCACCAGCCTCACTGGCTAACATGACTTTGGGTGTTTCTCTATTGCATTTTTTGAACCGTGTGTAAATGCAAGTCACCGAACTCACTGAGTCTGTAAACATGCAGACATATGGCATCACAGCTGTAAGTCCAGATGAACATTTACATTTTAAACACATTCATGACAGAACGTCTAATTAACCTCTTTCAGAAAGGTGCAAAAAATTACCATTGTATCTGTTCTCTTTCAACGACAGTGCTGTTGATGCATCCATATTTTTATGTAAAGAAATGTCCAACCAAGCAAGAAATTCATAGTTAGATGTGCCTCATGCTGTCTTTCTGATCAAAATAACATTTGAATAATAATAATAATAATTTTACTTAAAAAATCAAATCAAAATAAGCCATTCTGAGTGTGTGCAGAGGATAACATCAGTAGTACACTCCACAATAAATGCAACTTCTTAGTGATACAAACACACATAGAAAACAAATCCACATGCTGATCTGTTTTGCTATACTGGTAATGGTAGTACCAGTGTTCACTGGGGTGTGTGTCAGTGTAATAATTTTGAATATGCAGGTGACTCAATAACTGTTCATTGTTATCATGATTCAGGGTTCCCCATTACAGTTATATTAATATGTTAACTGCTGAAAAAATATAAAATGTGAAATTAATTATCGAATGCAATATTATTAATATGTATTTATAGACTAATTATATTAGAGTATACAGTGCATGTTCATTCTTTCTTTTCTTGTTGACCTGGTACAAGTGTGAACAGTTGAGAAACCAGTTGCCAAACCTTTTCTAAGTAACTCAATCTAATTCACAATCAGTATCACTTTATTTCACTTTATGTTCATATTCCAATAATGTGTGTACATGCCTAAGATATAGCATATAAAACTGACAAGAAATGTACATGGACTGCTACTATTGTTTTAGAAAATATGATTAAAAAAACAAAACAAAAGAAAAACAGAATAACGTGTAGAAACATAGCAAAAAAGCCAGTGTGAAAAGTTATGAGGGATTTGTCACTTTGAACACACTGCTTATTTGCCCAAGTCTGCATAGCTTTAGGTTTGTGAGGTTTGAAAAACGTGTTGCTACGTCTGATTGAATAAGCCTGATAAGCCCCACAGTTTAAAAAGGAGGCAACATTTCAGGAACAGTGACCGCTGAGTCACCAACAGCAGTGCAGCATTTTAATAAAATCCTTTTTTCAGGGAGTATAAGTTCACGTCGATCACATATGAAATCTTGGTTTTTGTCTAATGTAAATTAAGTAAATTCTTATATATTTTAAACAAGGCTATGTCTCAAATTGCTCCCCACACCCTACATGTGCTCTGTGCAGGAATTCAAATGCAGGTTGTGGTTTGGTAAAGCAAAGAGTGTTGATTCATGTATTATTAACAGACTAGTTACTTAAGGGAGGGGAAAATACAGATTCGACTAGTATCAGTATTGGACAGATCCTAAAGGTCAGCATATTGCAGTATTTTTATAGAAAACTGGCATCAAGTCACCCCTAACTTATACATTTTTAGGTTGTAGAAATAGGGTTGTAGAAATAAGTTTTAGGTTGTAGAAATGAGTTTTAGTTGTCTGTTGTGTGTCCGTTTTGTAACATGATTTGAACATTCCACATGCCATTTACCAGATAAATATAAATATCATGTCCGTAAAGCATAATAATGTCTATGTTGCAATTCAACCTCTTTTTACAACACAGAGTTTTTAAATTCTAAAAATGTGTTGAACTGAGCAGCCTGACGTAGACACTGTGGCCCAACTCATGAAATTTAATACCAGAAGCAATTGCCATTCAGGAGAATGCTAGGCCATCTTTTTCCTCTGAAATGAGAGCAATTTTCTGAGAACGGGACCCTTTGTCTGTCAGAGAGCAGGAAATGGATTGAGCTCTTTATTGTTAAACATTGGCGGTGTGTGTTTTCCTGTTACACACACAGACACGCACAAAAAGTGGATCGAAGTTGGAGCAAAATGGGAACATCTTTTTTTGGGACTCCATTGCGTGCGCATTGTTGTTGTGATTGTGGTGGGCTGATCGAGTGGAACTGCCAAAGTTGAAATATGAAACACTGTGCATGCCAAGTTCACCGGGCTAAGCCTGTGGATAAAACTTAAAGAGGTGCTGTCGGTCAGGCCCTGCAAACACAAAGGCTGTCTGCAAAGGAAAGGAAAGTGCCTGAGTAATATGAACACACAACTTCACACACAGCGTTTCTGACTGTAAGACTGATATGTAAGGCGAGTCAGACTGCTGGCTTCGCACTATGGTTATAATGACAATCTATTTACACTTTACCCATGGTTTTAACTTTCAAGTTTATGTTGCTAGTAGTAATAGATTTGTTAAATTTAAAACTCCATGTAAAACTACACAGATTTAAGTGTTTTTGCTTTTTCACAATTTAAGTTTTTTGTGTGGCAAATAGACAACAGCTCTTAACTCTTATGTAGTTTTCACCAAATGTACCAAAGAATAACATTTATGGTATAAAAAAAATATAAACAGCTATGGTGTTTTAATATAATTTACTAGTATCAAATACCATACTACCACCCCTATATTAAAAATACAATGCAGTTATACATTCTGTTAACTAATAAGGCAGTATGGTCACTACTTGTATAAGTACATCATAGTTGTATATTTTCATAGTTTATTTAATGCAAATGTTAGTCTCTAGTTAAAGTTTGCAAAACAAATGGCAAAAGCAAAATCAGTTCATTCATATTTATGATATTGACAAAAGTATTAGGACACATATTATTTCAGGGTTTGGGTTAGGCCCCCACGTCTAGTGACAGGCAATCGTAATGATTTAGCATACCAAGACACTGACCTAAACCCCATCCAACACCTTTGGGATCAGCAGCTGGAACAGAGATTGCACTCTAGGCCCTCTAGTTCATCCTAAGTGCCTCACGTCATAAATGCTAAACAGAATGAATGGGCACCAATTCCCACATTCCAATATATTATATATCCATATTAATGTCTATGCATTTGAATGGAATTTCATTAAAGTCCCTTTTGGCGTTATGGCCAAGTGCCTGAATACTTTTGTCCACACATTGTATGTCAGTTCTCTCCTTGGAGGATATATCCCTGCAGAACAACCCTGCAGCCCCTGTAATCATGCTGGTGTAGAACATTTACATTATTCAAAAGGGGCTTAACATATTCATCAACTATAAGGTTCTTCAGGTCATTAAAAATCATTCTTTATTCTCCAGTCCTCAGAACATTTTCAGGTTTATTTTTAAGTAAAAGTGTAGTCCTCTTTAGAAAGATACGTCTGGTTCTCAGTCTGAACATTTTTAAGAGTGCAATTTATCAGGCTCAGTCAGCATAACTGCAATTACAAACAATGCCAGGTCTTACGGGTGATGTTTACTCTTCAGAATTCTACACATTCACTGCAAGTTGGATTAGTTTATGGGAAGGAAAATTTCAGCCTCAGCAAAAACACAAAGGGACACACGCTCATGCTGAGTGGAGTTACTGCTCTGCGCTGAATAGGATGTAATTATTGGATGTGAGTCTGAATCCCATTCGCCAGTACCTCCCATTAGGGCAAAACCAAAAAAGCTTAGACAGCCGAGTGTATAATCCGCATCTGATCCACTCTTACTCTCTCCATCAACATCTCAACACGCTCGTCTTATGCGCCATCGCAGCATGACTTGTTCGTACAGCACCAAAGACCGTAATTAAATCCTTGCAATCCAGTGAGGAGGTAGAGCACCACAGCTTACTGTACAAACTATATTTCCCTCTACAGACCCCTTTAAACACCATGTTCATTGATCACATGTGAGTCTTTGTGGTTTATCACATTATTAATCTGTGAAACTTTACTGAAATGCTTCTTACTCAGAATGTACATTTCTTATGTACAAAAAATGGGTTTTAAGATTCCATTGAAATGATCCATTAGAGGGTTCTGTACCCTCACTTCAGAAGACCCTTTCGGCCCTGTTATCAGTGTGTGCAGGATGTCAAATGTAATGAATAGGATTCGGTTGACCTTCAGGTGAAAAAGGTGAATAAAAAAACAAACCTCTTGTAAGTTTTTCACAAAACTGATATATGTGGCTTTGAATTATGTATCTGTCCAATATGTCCCACATTTTTATATGTCCCACATTTCATAACGTGACATATATGTCCATCATTTTAACCTAAGTCTGACCTTCCACTAACCTAAATCTACTCAAGCTGGTTTATGAATAATGTCTGTTAATGATATAATACATAACACTTAATAATATCATGTCTAGAGGTCTCTGATGAAGCATACATGCATTCAAATAGACACAGACTAACAATTACTTAGTAAAAATGTAAAGATTCTATTTTCCAATAGCAGATCTGTTGTCTTATTTATTCGTTGGAGTACACTTAACTGATTTTTTCAAAGAAAAAAGAAAAAGGGGCATTTCAGCTGATGCCCTCATCCAGAGCAACTTAAAATCATTAGTTACAGGGACCGTCCCCTGAAGCAACTGAGGGTTGAATATCTTGAATCTGTTGTTATTGTGTACACAGTCAAGTGTTTTAACCTCTAGGATATTACCACCCCGAATTCTAAGACAGCCCAAACCTTAACAATTAGGGGAAATACATTTTTTTCTACAGTGTAGATATTCACTGTAAATGAACAGTACAGCTAGCTGACCAATCATTTGGGTGGTGTGTGGAAAGAGCTCCACTTTTACTCTCTCAGCCTGAGAACGATGGGATGGTATCACTCCAGGGGTTCGGGACAGAGCACTCAAACTGACGTGACAACACTATCACCTGCTCATGGCCTGGACAGGCCAATAGGGGCGGGGGCTTCAGTGTGCTGGGTGTAGGCCAGGGCGGGGGAGGGGTGGGTGTGAGGAAGAAAGGCAGATGGAGCAATGTAGGGGGGCGAGGGGACGGGACCCAGCCCAACACAGCACGCGCAGGAAACACAATCAAACTCCCAGCAGACCTGCTGAGCATGACACACGCCACATCTCGCTCAGCCATTCTCTCTTGCTTTCTTTCTCTCGCTCACACATACACACAGAATCACTCGTTCCCTTTCCCTATCTGACTTGCTTACAGTTCATTAGGAGTGCTTTGTTAGCTTATATTGAAACAATGCCATATGCTCCTCAGTGAGCATGTGCTGATCACGAGGGAAACTCTCAGAAGCAGTGCATTTATCTTAATATAACACACTGACATATTAAATGCATGTTAAATGTAAATTTCTGTAGAACTGGAACTGGAATGATTCCCTGAAATATTTCAATTAATTTGAGCAATACTATGTAGGACCGATATGCCTAAAACGTCTTGTGTTTGTAATTTTGTGATTATCGTATGCAGGGTTGCTGGTAATATGTTACAAATGCATGCATTATAGTAATGCAAAATTATTTAATTTCATTCAGTTTAAATTCCTGCATTAAAGTTATTAACTTCATACAGACTGTGTTTCTTGCCTTACTGAAGTCTCTAAGAGAGCCATATCAGTTATGAATGATGCACTTAAAATATACATTTCCTCTATAAAAATGATTTGTGCTTGTTCTTTTATGTAATTTATGAGCGTGCTGCAGGTGTCTCCACATCTTTGCAGATATGAGCAATGCAGTGCAAAGGTGAAAACACTGTAAAAGCATCTAATCCTAATAAAATACAATGGAATAATAAAAATAGCAGTTTGACGAAGAAACCCAAACTCATTTAAACAAGCAAGTCTTTTTCTTTAAAAATAAATACTGTAGCTTTACTTTGGATGAATAAAGATTTTATTTTCAGAATTGCTGTTCTGAACATTTTCAGAGACTTTTATCCAAGACTTTGCAAAGCATTGTTCTAAAGAAAAAAAAACTGAAATGACTATGGCATTTTCTATTGTTCTTTCTGATACAAATTATACATGGGTTGTTAGAGTCTAATAAAGAAGTAAGGCAATGAGCTGCATGTTTTATGTGGTAATAAGTAAAGTAATCCCATTGGAGTTGGAGAATTTGTAAGCAATTTTTAACCTATTAGTCCAACATTGGAATATGCCGCCTAACAACATACACTTAACTTACAATGATGAATTGCATATTAAGCTTAAGAATTAAGAATAATGTTAACTTTAAACTACATAAGAACATAAGGCATGTAGCAGCCTATCAAAGTACAGTGAACAGCATTTCCCAATATTATCATTAAGTCACTCTTTAAAACCATGGATTATGGTATAATTACTAGCCGTTGAATATGTGGGTGTAGCAGCTGCATGCAGACTGTTTCTTTAGCCCTCGTTGTTTGTTGACACTGCTGAAAACTGGTTTAGCCAGGAACCTCTGCCTGCCAGATTTGCATTGAAGGTTGATAAAGCAATGGACTTCACTGTTTATAACTGTTGGCACCTTTTGCGAAGGTCTGTGTTGACAGTAAAATGCAAACCGATGCCACATATTACCACTGATTCCACTTCAAATAAAATGTAGTCAACGTAATATAAAAATGCATGCTCAACTGAAATTTGGAGAGGTCAATATACTGTAATGATCTCTGTAAATTTGATACTTTAATAGTCATTAAACCCCTCGCAGTATATCAAATTAGTAATTAAAACCAGTTGCCATTGTAATCCATCGCATCAGATTGATGAACCCCCTCTGTCAACTTGTTTCTTCGCAGTATAAAGCTTTATTTCCACCCACTCATCACTCTCAATGTTAGGCGCATGGCAATGCTCCATTTGTGCTCCATACAGACACCATGTTTCTGTGCCAGTGATTGCTCATGAATAACCTTGGTTCCAATTCTTGGTTTTGCGAGTAATGACAATGTAACACAGCAGCAGATGGTCAGAGTGTTACAAGTAGAAGGTTCTGTGGAGATTAATTAGTATTATTCCTTTTTTAAGTAAAAGAAGCCTCTGTACTGAAGCTATGGGGGGGTTGCGTTTGTACTGATAGGGGGAAAAGAGAGATATCTTGTGTGCTACAAGAAACAGATAAGTGCAGAACAGATGTGTAAGGAGGAGCCATTACTGTGGCCATGAATGGCAACACACATCCCTTAACTCCCTCACACAAATGAACCAAAAGAGTTTCTTCCAGTCACAGAATTAAGTTCAGAAAATGATTTATTTTCTAGCACATCTCCCACACATACTTCCTTTTGGGTCAAAGGTAGGACTTTGGTAGTTTACCTTCAGGGCAGGTATTCATATCCTCTGCCAGTTATTTTGAGTGAAGTAATGAGATGCAGTGACATGCTATGAGTGTAAATCTATTTTCAGGCAATTTATCCCTCCCAGTTTATGATGCGCCAATGTTATCTCCTGCTTTGTGCATTTGCAAGGTACATGTTTATACTCAGAAAGGACCTCATCTACCCATCTTCTATTTACTTATGGATTTTCAAATATGAGGACACCTACAGTGCAGTTTAATTGAATTTACACACCAAGCCATGGAACTATCAGTATCACCACAGTGTACACAAATTCATTTTCAATACTATTTACCAGGCGTGATAAGGACAGCAAGTTATGCCTTGTGGTAAAGAAAATGTTTACACAAGATCTCACCATGACTGCTGATATATGAGCACCCCGAGGTTGGAGAATATGGAATGTAAGCATAGATATGTGTCTTGCAGGGAGTGCCTCTTCCACAACGTTTCACATACTCTTTTCACCACTTTCAGAACAAGTTCTGCTATCAGTGTATCTGTTTCCTCCTCAGGCCCCAGCCAGTCTCAGTGCACTGTGCGGGTAAATGAATCTCCCATCATTACTCAATTCCACTCAAAGCACAGTTTGATGAGGAAGATATTCAGTTAGCCAGGTTGGAAATCTTTTTCATTTTTGGTTTGTCACCTTTGCTAATAGTCAATGATTTTCAATCCGCAGTCAAATTCAAACACAGCGGTACTTGGTTGTATTTTGCCATAAATACAAACACAGGAAAATGCAGGATAACTTAACAGTAAAATAACCCATAATACTGTCTAGATTTATAGACTGTTTGTGTAGTTTTATGCATGGCTATTGTGTCCCCATGTCATGATTCCCTATGACTCCCACATAAAGGCTAGTGCAATTTCAGACTTCCATCATGCAAATAACTTTTATTTATTAACAAAAAAAGGCACGAGGGCCAGAAAGAAACAAACTCAAACCAAAGGTGAGAGGGGAAACACAAAACCAGAATGAGTGTAGACCAACACTGAGGTCCACCAAAAACAAACTTAAATTATCCAACAGTAAACCCCAAAACCCATTCAAAACCAGAGGTGGGGACTCGAGTCTGAGACTCGGACTTGAGTCACACTTAATTCGCACAAATAAAGACTTGTGACTTGACTTGACATTGCCACTCAAAGGCTTGAGACTTCACTTGGACTCAAGCAAAAAAACTTGAGACTTGACTATTTGTGAACATCTCTAATCAAAACACACACATTATTTCTCCTGATCACACCAGCAGCAGAAACACATAGTAAACAAATTCAAACCCGGTGTGCTAAGGATATCAAAATAAGAGTTTTATAATCAAACAAAACCAAAGCACAGAAAAGAGCAGCCTCTAATGGCTGAAGATAGGACATGACACCCCATAGAAACATCACCAAAAATTGGCCAAATATTTCCCCAGGTTCAACTGTTTTAGTAATATTTTTTCTAAAGTATTTTTAGATTGCTTAGTTGGGTCACAAAATTCACACCAGGACTTATTTACTCATCCTGGAGTTTAGCACAATTTAACACCATGGAAAGAGAAAAAATCAGATACCTCCATATACATTTAAAAACAGATGTTTTTAATGTATAGATTCATGGAAAGAAGACAATGCATGTCATGTAAATAACATATATTTCAGTGTTATCATTAATTACTAATTATATTGGTTATTTGCTGTTCTTGTCTGGGGTAAAAAATAATAGAAATACTAAACATATTGAATAGTAAGCAACAAATAATGAACAAATGTTTATTCAAATGATGTTTTTGAAGTACAGTATTTGGGTTGGAAAAATCATCTTTTACAAACAACACAGCTCTGTGTTGAATTAAATGTGATTTGCACCAGAATTACTATTGACTGTTACAACTAGTGGCTCAGTCTGTAACAATTAACCCCACTTACGGGGTGAGCTGGACAATTTGCACTCCCTTTCAGCTTTCAGCTGGATTGTTCATTAACGATAAGTGCAGGTTGTTTGAATGAAAGCAATTTTAGTGTTGCTCAAATACTTGTTAAATCTATTCAGCAAATACGGCTGGGCTCCAGCATGTTTTCTCACGTGCCTAACTAGAATGCTGCTTGAGCTATTTAAGCTGTAATAAGCTGTTTTCTCTTGTGGCACTCACATGGATTCAGAACAAATCATCCAACACAAACACCCTACCTCACAAATGCCATCAGATTCTCACAGCAATGTTTCATCTAGTGTAAAGGCTTCCCAGCAGAGCAGAGGCTGTTACTGGTGCAAAGAAGAAGGAAAGTGTTATCTATGAATTCCATTGTTTTCAGAAGACATTTTGGACGCTTTTTTAAAAGGTTTATACAAACTTTTGAACGCACACAAGTGAGCCACAGATTCAAAACCACTGACAGATGGTTACAGTGGCACCTGTAAAAGAGGTGGATTATACAAGTGAACAGACAGTTCTTGGAGCTGATGTGTTAGAAGGAACAAAAAATGTATAACGATCTGAGCGACTTTGATGAAAACCAAACTGCGATAGCTCAATGAGGCAGAGCATACCCAAAACACGCAGACAAAGCCTTCGGGTCTAAGCTAATAAGTATACTTCTGCCTCATATTTCTTGTCAAAATATGTATATTTAAATATATATTCACATGCATGCATGCATGTCTCAATTTTATATTTTTGTGAAGCTAAACATTATATTCTAAGAGGCATGCCATTATTTTAAGAGTGAATAAATAAAGATTAATGAGTCTTTGTGTACAGAGGTTATCTATCTCTTTAGGTTTGGGAATAATATTTGTGAGTGCATTGTGTCATTTATATGGTAATTTGGTTTCATATATAGCAAATTTAGTGTGAAAGCTGCAAAGGGGTGATAAACTCTATTCTACTGACTATTTATCTATGTCATTAAAAACCCTATCCGTGTAATGGTCAGGGTTCCCAATACTTTTGTCCATGTGGTTTATGTGTATGCCCAGGAGCTCCGGGTGGGAATTTTCTGTTTAGCTCAATCTGTTGAAAGGCATATTGTGCAAAAACAAATGAAAAAAAACTCTGGTGGCCTAGTGGTTAGGGTGTGGCCCCTGCAATCAGAAGGTTGTGGGTTCAAATCCCAACTCCTAGTGTCATCATCAGGACCCCTTGAGCAAGGTACGGTCCCCAAAAACTGCTCCCTGGGTGCCCCTCATTGGTGGAGCCACTTTACTTACAACAAATCAACACAATATTGTGTTACACATTTTTAGCACATGCACAAATATCAGCACCATACATTTATCAACTTATTGCCTTTTTTTTTACTTTAAACTAAAAGACTGAATAAAATAATTAGGACCAAACTATTTTATCAGTATTTTTCTTTTATTTCTATTTTGAGGCTAAATCTGACCGCAGATCAAAAGCTGCTCAGCAGAGAAGAAAATTTGTTAAAAAGCTTCTAAAAACGCCCTCAGAACATTTTTTAAAATGTTCTGACATTGTGCTGGAGCCAAAGGCCTCAGACGGGAGTGACTTGAGTCTCTTTCTTATTAATGGAATTCTGAAAGTGACTCGGTCATCTCGTTCATTTTTGACAGGACACTTGGTTCTTAGACAGATTTCAGGGCGTCCATTTCAGAGGGTCAGAAGTCAGCCTTAATGGGGTTGGATATTTTATGAAGCGTCATTTGTGAAGAGTAAAAGACAGAGTTGAACTTTAAAGCCCCCATTGTTATGAACACATTTCAAGGTGACAAACAGCTTTCCAAGAATGCTGTGTTATTCATGTGCCTCCAGTTGATGCCCTTGAATGATAACCTAATGAACCTCACATTCTTGAAAAATCTAAATCTGTCAAAAAGGGTTTTTAGGAGAGATTTCACATAAGACTCACATTTAGTTCTCCAAAGAACCTTCAAATGAATCAGTCTTTAGAATACTGAGCAAATAAGATATGCAAAAAAACATTTCAATGTTCAATAAAGGTTTATTAACGTAAAAATTTTATACAGGCAAGATCAAGAACCATCTGGGAACTTTTTGTTTTAATGATGCAGTCTTGTTATTTATTTATTAAAACTTAAAATATACTATACTATTTTCTATGCAATGCAATAGTAAATACTATAAAAAACATTTATTTACGTTGGAACTGCATGGTTCTACAATGAATGACATTTGTATTCAAATAACCTGACTGTGTACAGCTTTTCAAATAATAAGCAATAAAAAATAATCCACATTCATTGTTATTCTTTCTCTAATTTCAACAGCATGAGTGAAAAATTATTAATATTGAATTACTAACCTTGAATTACTGTCACCAATAAATATAATGAGGATAAGTGTAAGCTTAAGAGTTTTTCCTCAGTAACCTCTGTGAAATTAGTATGTAAGATGTAGGGAGAGTGTGTTGTTGGCTCCTTAAGGGGTAATGGGTTAAAGATTTTGCCATTATTTACATCATTTTGCCATTGTAATCATGCGGGCTTCTCTCATGACATGCCCTGATGAGTTATAGCTTCATGCATTCCTTTGGCTAAAGAGCAATGTATTTGTGTGTGTGTGTGTGTGTGTGTGTGTGTGTGTGTGTGTGTGTGTGTGTGTGTGTGTGTGTGTGTGTGT
>JBBKCR010000031.1:6219705-6232769 GCA_037577295.1 Ladigesia roloffi | reverse complement strand
CCTCTGCCATCATTTTAAGTGGGAGAACTTGCACAATCGGTGGCTGACTAAATACTTTTTTTCCCCACTGTATGTATTGTAGACAGTATTGGTCTGATACTGAGCACAAAGCCTGAAACCTCAGAGAACTAATCTATGAGTGATTATCACACACAGCATGGACACAAACACACAGTTCCCACAATATCAAATCTAATTCTGTAATTCAAGTTTTACCTTCTCTAACACAGCCTAGCAATTTGTGCCACTAAGAAGATGACAATCCTCAGTCCGCATTACTGACACATTTTTACTTTCGCTGTGTGCATCCATATGAGAGGGGAAAATTAATTACAGAATTATGTTTCTATTGTAACAAATCTATCTTAAAACAACACGGACCTGCTAGTAACCCATGCATGGACTGCCAGAGGTTAGGGGATCCCCTTCCTGGGGAGAAGGTGGTTATTTTTTGGCTGTTTACCAAGCGTTTAGGTATTTATTGAGCATTCCCTGAACCCCTAAATCTACTGTATTGCAGTAGTGCTCAGGTCTTACAGCCTTTACTGCACTGCTTTTACTACAGAAACCCTTTAGTCTGATGGCCAAAACAAAGTGCTACATACAAAAATATATATTAATCAAGAAAAGAGGCTAAACAACATGAAACTGTTGGCTATTTAGTTACAGGTCACATTCTTTTAAAATGAACACTGTCATGTTAGCTAGCTGGCTTTGTTATACAAACAACAGACTAATCAAGCGCCTTTCTACCGCACTTAGCACTTCAGCTGTGTTCTTCAGACTCAAAGTTTAGTGTAACAACACAGTACATCATGAACTCTCTAGTTCCTTGATTTGTCATGTGTGGAGAATTCCAAAACACTTTTATATAAAATTATTATTTATTCAAAATGCGCTTGTTTGTTTTTTTTCTGAGCAACCATATGGTGATGCTCTCGGATGGCACCAAGCATTACAAAAAACAGCTCATTTGCATTTCTGTTGTACTGCAGGGGAAGAAGAGGAATCTGTCTCTACGGAAACACTGAAATACTTCATCACCTGGGCGCCAGATCACCTATTTTCACCTTTTCTTTCTAATGCTCATCTGAAAAGAGGCGCTCATCCTAAATTAAAAGCAATAGTTTTGTGGAATATATGTATTTTTGCATGAATGTGATGTTATTAGCAGCATACCATCTCTGAGAGGTGTGCGCGACAGTTTCATTCTCACTGAGTTGAATGGGTTTATTTACCTGCACACTGTGTCGCGGCCAACTGAACAGCAGTGGATACAAAAGAACAAATAGTTCTGATTACTCAAGACTTTTTCATCTCACTTGTTTATATTTATTCTAATGAAGTTGAAAGTGTGTGTGTGTTTGTGTGTGTGTGTGTGTGTGCGTGTGTGTGTTTGAGCTGTAGAGACTAATAGCAGGAGTAACAGTTTGAGCTCAGTGAGGTTTGACTGTGTTTTAGCAAGTATGAATGAATAATGCTAATGGAGCTAAAAGAAAAAGTGTGTGAAGAGAGAGAGAGAAAGAGAGAGAGAGGGGGAGAGAGAGAGAGAGAGAGAGAGAGAGAGAGTTTGTGTGTGTGTGTGTGTGTGTATTGTTTCAATATCATAATTGAAGGCAAGCATCCTGTCTCACAAAGCACATTCAGGCAGTTTATCATGAAAGACATGCTTTCATATGCACATGCATGACGACTACTTGGAATCAGACACTATTTAAACCCTTGTTCAAATAGTGGAAGTCGATAACCATCAATGGAAAATGAATTAACCTCCGGTGCAGTCGGGTTTTGTGAAGTTGAATCTCAGTCAGAAATTCTGTGTCAGCTGAGCATTCTTCGTGACAGAACCCAGAGATACATACCTGCGCGATCACACACATGCAAGCAGACGCAAACCCAGCATCACAGAATGATTCAGCCGTGTACTGCAGCTCGAACACTATCTGTCGGTGTGTCAGACAAAACAACATTTGAAAACATCATTCATTTTGAAAGATCTGAAATCTTTCAGTTGATATGTCCATACCGACTGCTCTGGGAAGAGACTGGGGAATGTTTGCAAGTCCTGTGGGGAGATATAAGGCAAAGAAGTGCGAACCTACTGCCCTTTAGTTATCTACTGCAATTTAAAAATGTGATTACATCTTATATCATTATGGTTTACTGCACCACTGACAAGACTGTGATCTGCTTCTGTTGCAGTGTTTAGATGAACAGGGACCGTAAAGTGGTCTTGCTTTCTCACGGTTTATTCTGGGAAAAGAGATCAAGAACAGCACATTTCATAGTTAGGATCACTGCATGTCTGATAGAATCTCAAGCACATTTTTCTTGAAGCATGTTTTTCTTTTCTTTTCAGCAAAAATGGTTTGTCCTGGATGCTCCAAGAAAAAAAAATGGTATCACAGTGTCTTACAGTTTTGTGTGTTCCAGCCAAAATGTCTTCAAATGTTCTAATATGTATATAAAGAAAAATCCGATAAAGATTACCTTGAGAAAATAACACCAATCCTTATGACAGACACTCCCAATTAGTAGGAAGCAGGAAATACATCCTGAAAAAATAACAAGGGAAACAGGGGTCAAACAAGTCCCAGCAAATGTTGTTCCCTCTTATAAAGTATGTTATATAGTCTTATTTAAGTGATGGCATAGAAGAACCATTTCAGTTCCCTAAAGAACCATTTTTCTAAATTTGATGTCAAATGCACCGAACATAAAGCTTCGTTGCAAATTGAAGGGTTCTCCACAAAAACAAATCAGTTCCAAAGAGTTTATTTTAAGAATCATACATTAAAGGTTTGTTAGGGAACCAAAAATAATATAGTGATAAGAGTCTGACATCTTTCTTTTTGAGAGAAGTTTAATCAGTTCACTCCTCATCTCTGCTCTCCGCTGCTGTTTATGCTAGCGGTAGACTGTAATTATGTAACAGAAATCATGGATTGCAAATGCATGTGAGTAATCCATACATGTATACACATACATTTTCCTTCAAAATTTAACATGCCTTTTGGGGGAAAAACAACAAAAAAGAAATCTTCCCTGAAAGCAGCATGTATTGTTAGTCACTGTTCAATACGGTCAGTTTAACATCACAGTAGATGACTTATCTCTGCCTAGACATCAATGATTAATAATAATAATAATCATTAATAATTCCAATTCTAGCTTTATAAAACCAGTATTGAAGACAAACGTTTCATTTTGCTCAAGCCTTAAAATGAGCTCTACATCTAATCCTCTGTAATTGGTGTAGATTTTCAAGGAATAATGCAAAGTTAAAGCCGTCTCTGTTACAGGACATGGTCGATCTTACACAACTGTGTTGCTAACAAATAGTCGAAGTCAACAGGCACGCAAACAGCCCAAATTACTTTCTGAGAAAATATAAACCAGCTCTCAACCCACTCAAGACGCATCTGGCTCGTTGTTACAGTCATGCTGATTTTTGAATGGGGTTATGCATTTTCACAGATATTGTTCAAGCTGTTTGGGTGTGGGTTGAGTTTGAATGTTTGTTTGCAAGAAGCACTAAAGAAACATTTAGATTTGTGCTATGAACTGTTATTATCTCTTTTAAAACACTCCGTCATCTGGATCACGCATGAGGCAAATCTGCACACGCCCCAGAATGCCACATCTCAGAATGCCTTAACAAGACACATAACCAGCACAATTAGTCATCCAAGAGACACAGTTTCATCTACTAATGGATATTTGATCCCTATGTTCACAAACACTGATGGCTATCAGTGCTTCTACACACGCTAGATTACAGTGACACTGTGGGAGCTGGGAAAATGCTTATAGAAGTGATTTCGAAATCGAGTTCTACAGAGCGTGAGGTATGTAGCAATCACTGGCAATAAAATAAAAAAGTAGCTATAAATGAAGAGTGAGGAAAGAGGTGAATAACAGTAGATTTATGGCATCTGCACAAAAAAGTATTGATGCAAATTTAACAATACATATTACAACTTTTAAAAACATTAATTTACAAGTGCTGCGTTGGTTTGATGAGCCATTAGCTGCAAAATGCTACAGAAAACTGTAAAAATCTTATTAACTCTGATACAATATAATTTCATATCTCTGGAATGCAATTTCAGGGTGAATGAGTGTGGCTAAGCTACTGTAGATTGACCATGTGCAGATAGTCAAGCCAAGGCAAGAAAGTTTATTTTCATTTCAGTAACATACACAGTACACAGTGCAACGAGTGCAAGGAGAGCACAGAGAGAGAAAGAGAGAGAGCAAGAATAACATAAAAGCAACAAATGAACAAGACAACACAACAATTATTGTGGACAACACAGTATAAATTAATACAGTTTCTGACAGATACCATGTTCTAGCAGTCAAAGTGTACAAAAATGCAAATAAAGAGGAAGGCAGCAATAAATAATAATCATGCAAATAATGGCAGGATATAAAATGTGCTGTACACAGTAAATAAAGGGTTATTTACAGTGGCAGTTGTTGTTTGTGTCAGGCCGAACAGTTCAGTGTGTATAATGACTGTGTTAGGAGAGGGAAGAAGTTCAGTTCAGGAGTGTGTTCGTTTGTTTGTGTTAGGGGAAGTGGGCTGGGGGGACGTTTTATGATTCAGTTCTGACTGAATAGTCTTATAGCTTGAAGCAAGCGATTCTTTCCTGTTCTGATAGTGAAGGCCTGTATGCTATCGAGCCTTTTGCCAGACAAGAGAAGGGAAAAGAGACAATGTGAAGGGTGTTTAGGGTTATTCACAATGCTGCTGTTGGATTTGTGGATGCAGACATGATGTATGAGAGTCCATGAGAGAGGGGAGAGGCCCCCTGCTGATCTTCTCAGCTTTCCTCATTATCCACTGTTGGGTCTTAGGGTCTGAAATGGAACCATTTTCTGTACCACATCGTGATGAAAATACAAAGCGTGCTCTCTTCAGTCTCTCCATAGAATGAGGTTTAGGGTGTGGTGGGGGTCAGGTCTGCTGGGATTTCTTGGTGATGGTAGTGGTGTCGAGGGTCCACGTGAGGTCCTTTGTGATGTTAAGTCAAAGGAACTTGAAACTCTGGATGATGTCCACTGAGCAGCTGTTGATGATCTGCGGAGAAGGATCATCTCCTGCACTCCAGAGGTCAACAGCCATATCTTTTCTTTTGTTCACATTCAGTCTGCACCTCCTATCTCTGTGCCACCTTGTTTTTTTCTTCTTGTCAAGCCACAGTTGTGTTATTAGCTAATTTGATCTTGTGGTTTGAACTATGCATTTCTGCACATGGGACACAGCAGTGGTTTGAGCCCACAGAACTGGAGGACACTTGTGCTCAGTGTGGGGTGCTGGAGATTCTATCCTGACTGTCTGGGGTCTCCAGTCTAGAAAGTCTACCATCCAGCTGCAGAGAGAAGTTTTTTAGGCCCAGCAGTTTCAGCTTACAAGAAAATGCTGAATGCTGAAATGAAGTCTATAAACAGCATTCTTACATAGGTGTCCTTTTTGTCCAGGTGGGTGAGGGCCAGGTGAGGGGTGGTTGTGATGGCATCCTCCTCTGAGATGATACGCTAAGTGAGGGGGTCTAGTTATTTGGGCAGCTGTGATATTATATGCTTGTGACTTGGTTTTATGATTGCATGCCCTGTTTTTTGTGACAGCGTGCTAATTTATATTAGCATTACAGTTTTTAATTTTAAAACAGAGAGAAAATTAATGATACGGGCCCTTTAAAAACATTTCAAGCACCAATAACAAAGCTGTGAGTCTCTGGGTCCCGTTTGCTGGAATGTTATAATGATAGGGTTTTTTTTTTCATCACTCAGTGGTAATCTTCTTCTTCATTTTAATTTGTGATTATACTCTCCACATGTCTGGGGGGTCCCAACATTCCCTCAGCACTCACTAAGAAAATGAACTGTCATTAGTGTCCAGTATTAATGCACATGATTCATATTTCCTGATGGTGACACCTGTGAGGAAAAACTCAAGATGCAGTGCAAGGTTCATGCAGGTTAGAGTTATACGATGTCAACAAGACAGAGATGAACAGAACTGCTCCTCAGAGTCTAGATGGAATGAAGCTGGCAGGTCTCTTTTATTATTTTTCAAGCAGAGAGATCATGAAGATGATCTTATTCACCCAAAGGACACTCACCATCATGCACTAAATTATCTTGAAGACGCTCAATTTCACTACTTCACAGTTCAGAGTCTGATATCACCTGGCACACAAAGGGGTTCAGAATATAATAAAATATAATGTAATATGAATTACTTATCTTGTGCCAGCAAAGAATAACAGAAATCAGTGCCTTAAAAACACAGGTTCAAATAAGCAGGCGAAATAGTCCACTATCTATAACCTACGCCCCTTTAATACATCTATACAAGTTTGACAAGTGGTATTTTCCCCGGTAATACGACCAGTGCAGTCCGCCCCACTCAACTACAGATGGAGACATGAGGAGATTATTGTGCACATATGGGGCTGGCATTTACCTGTGCACTCACACGCAGCGAGATTAAAGGTGACTCATGCACACTTGCAGTGCTATCATATGGCCACTATACAGCTCATGACAATCAAAATTATAGCACAGGATTCACACCGCCTATTTTAAACAGGAGTAAATTAATGACTACCTGTTTATCTTCTGAACCAAACCTGTGTGAGTCACTGCCGTAATTCGTTATAACTTGTAGCTGGTGTCGTGACTCGCTTAGAGCTGCGTGCTAGTGCAGACATGAGCCTAGAGGGTTTCAGTTTGGGCTTCAGAGTAGGGAAGAGTCCAACATGGCCTTTGAACAGACTGTGAGGGGGACTCAGCTTGGGACCACCCATGTCATATTATTATGTATGCAGTAATGAAAAATGTTTAACACTGTGGTTTCTTAGTTGCTTCTTTAAGAACCGACTCAAGCATAATCTGATATGTCCCTATATTGTTTGCATTAGATCGATGACAAAGAACCTGTCAGTACAACAGTGGTTTAGGTAATGGCTTAGGCCAGCATCACAAGATCTGACCACATAAACTAGAGGAAGTAAACGTCTCACTTCGTCTTTTCACTACTCTCTTTACTTTCTTTACTTTCATGGTTAATTTTATTTTGACTCTTTCACTTATTCATAGATAACGCTATAACAAACATACAAAACAAACAAGCGAACCGGGGACTTTCATGGTTTGAGGACATACCTATGCAATGTATGGAAAAGAAAAGAGTGTAAAGTGCCCATTTGTCATACATGAACACAAAACTGCACAGTGTAAACATCACAAATTTGTTCTCTGTACCCATTCACCAAGTGAAGCAGTGGCCAGCCAAGGGCAAAGCGCCTGGGGACTAAGGGAACCTCAGTGGTGCCACTAGCATTTCTGGGGCATCTCCCAAAACACCAGGTGTACCAACAAGGCCTGGAAGTCCACAATATACAGAATATAAATAAGTATGTGATCAACCGATACAGTTACGTAATGCATAACTTTCCGGTGAACATTTTATTTCAGTTGAACAGCAGCCTTGGAAACAGGTATGCGCTATTACAATACTGACATCTCGTGGCTTGAACAAGCACTACAACAACAATCATTCAGACCTGCTCTGTAGTCTTCTCTTGTTTTTTGTCTCCTCCAGCCTTTAGAGGGCTCTCTAGAGTTCTAGAATGCGGAAGAAAATATAAATGCCCTGGCCTGACCAGCCGCTTTAGTTAAATATCCAAGTTGCATTGACTAAGCTGGTCAGACGTGTGTGCACATTGGTGTTCAGTCTGCAGTTAAAAGGGTCCTTCTGCTGGACGTCATCCCTGCGCCTTTACCAACTCAGTGTGAAAGTCTAACACAGAAAAGATGGGATGCATTCTTCTTTCTATTACTTTAGTTACTCTAAGTGTGATTTTAATGAATGCAAATTGTAATGTGGAAATCAGGAGACCACATAGACTGGCTCAGGTGAGTGTGGTGGAGTTGCAGATGTTGGAAATGTTGGCGGTCGTGGCTCTGAACTGAAGTGATTTTGACGTTTTGGTGTTTTAATCCTTTTTTTCCTGGTTAGATTTTGGGATTTTCCTGGGAAAACTGTGGAAAGCCTGATGATCCAGCTGTTTTGAAGGTTCTTAACGTTTCTCCAGACCCTATCAGTATTCCAGGCAAACTGACAGCAAATGCGTCAGGCAGCACGTCAGTGGCGCTTGTCTCCCCTCTTTCAGTAAGTCATCCACATTATGAGTGTTATTTACACACCAAGGTGTAGTTAACTTCAAAAGTTGAAGGAACGTCTGTAAAGATCTTTAGATTGTATAAACATACTTTACCATTTTAATAAATTTTACATTATGTGTAAGTTCTTTAAACGTCATAAAAAGGTAATTCCTCTCATATTTTACAAAAAAATATTTATCTAAATAACCATCCAACGAACTGTATTTATCAAAGGTCGTGCTTTTTAAACAAATCAGACAGTCCATATTTTTTCTTTTTCCTCTGCGTTTTGCCGGTAGTGTTGATGGTCTGGACTGTCTGACCGCTTGGACTGAGTTTTAGAGAACTGAAAGTATGCAAAGACACCTGACACATTTTTACATTTCTGATTTGCATTCTGTTGCATATGGTTGGTAGTGAAGCATTTCTGCACATTGTCACATTCTCCTTTAACAATTTGACAAATGTAGATGTGTCATTTTCTGCAAACTGTAGTGCACCATTTCTGTTTGACAGGTTGGTAAAAATATAACGAAACCTGAATTATACCATACGTTTTGGACTGTTGTTTTTTGGCACCATTATGAAAAAAACAACAATATTTGTGCATCAAAATATGCAATGGTGTGCTCTCCATAGAGCAAGTGTGCCTCAAAATTGACAAAATGTATAATCCATACTGTCAAGTACTAGCGTTTTGATCAGGGGAACCAAAACGTTAGTATTAGACCGTATGGAATATGTTGTAATACTCATTAGCATTTCTCACAGTGAGCTACAATATGACTGTTTGGTTGCTCATGTAAATTACACAAAAATATCATCATTAATTGTACGTATTTTATAAAGTATGAGCTTCCTGGAAACTCTATGCATGCGGAAGTTTAACACTGTGGTTTCTTAGTTGCTACTTTAAGAACCGACTCAAGCATGATCTGATATGTCCCTAAATTGTTTGCATTAGATCCATGACACAGAACAACAGTGGTTTAGGTAAAGGCTTAGGCCAGCATCACAAGGTCTGACCACATAAACTAGAGGAAGTAAACGTCTCACTTCATCCTTTCACTACTCTCTTTACTCAAGCACCACCTGATTTTCTGTTTTTCATGTGTTCAGATTGGTTAGCCATGACTCTATATTGATAAGAGAACTCTTATTAAGACTATACAGAGACAAGAAACCACTGGTGTGATCTGTTTCTAACTTAGGCCAATTCAGCTCCAGCTCAAAACTGGATTTGTTGTGTATTTATTGGCCTGTATTTGTTGCTTCCTTGTGACTATCACAAGGCTGTGTAATACAGATAGAACAAGCAGACTTTGTCACCAATTGCATATCAGATTGTTTAAAGGCAATTCTGCTGGCTGTTCTGACTTTATGGTCTCTAGAAATATTTTTTCCCTCTAACACTTGGTGCTGTTGCATTTCAGGTGAATGTCACAGTGGAGAAGGAAGTGGCTGGTTTCTGGGTCAAGGTTCCATGTGTTGAGGAGTTAGGGAGTTGCCACTATACTGATGGCTGCGAACTACTGAACCAGCTCATTCCTCCTGGCCAGGACTGCCCTGAGCCCCTGCGCACATATGGCCTTCCTTGCCACTGTCCCTTCAAAGCAGTGAGTGCTGTCACATGTCTTTGTTATCCTCAATGTTTATTAGTTCTGGACCTGTGTGCGCCTGCACATATGAGTGTTAATACTGGTTCCAGCATACCTGTTCTAACTAATCTACACATTAACCTCTCACTAAGCTGAGTGGGCATATTAAAGCAGTGAAAACACTCAAATGGGCAGGGTGTCTCCAAAACAAAGGTTGAGAAACACCCTACAAATGCTTTTAATTCAGTGACGGTATGAAAGATAATGCAAACTACTGTTACTGAAGTAATAGAAATGGTGAACTAATGTCTGAAGTGACAGTGGGTCTATGAAGCTTACAGCAGCCTCGTTCGCCTATTTGCTTTTGAAGAGATAGAGAGTATTGCCAGAGCAGACTTACCTTCTCTGCTATATTGCTTTTTCTAGATATTCCTATCCTAGCTAAAATGTGTGGAAATCAAGAAAATGCTATTTATAGCTGCCTTTATATAAAAACTAATGCAAGTACGCTGCACAGTGCTTGCCTGAGGACAGTGGAGAGGTCAACACACACCAAACGAACAAAAGTTATACATTTTAATTAACACACACCAGCTGCACAAAGTGTTAAACTGCTGCATTTGTTACTAATTTTAACGTCAAGCTAAGTATGCATTCGCTGTATTCGTATGCATTCTTTACATTTTGGTATTATAGTACATTTAAGCTTTGCACAAATATATATCATACTTAAAAGGCATGCACTTCACAAATATCTTCCTGGAAACACTATGAATGAGGTGGTCTAACACTGTGCTTTCTTAGTTTCTACATTAAGAACCGGCTTGAGCATGATCTGATATTTTCCTAGAATGATCGCTTGACTCATGACACAGAACCTGTGGGTTCCCCAACAGTGGTGTAGGTAAAAGTTAAACTGCACTATATGTTAAAAATGTTAACACCAAGCTAAGAATGCATTCATAACATTTGGTATTATTGTACAGTTATGCATGGACTGGTTCATAATGTACAAAAAACATTACCTTTATGTTGTATTTTTCATAGCAGCTGTTCATAAACATAAACCAGTGGAAGACTAAATTAACTTAGCTAGTTTTTACAATGTTATTCTTACCATTAGTGTATTTTTAAGAGTATTGTTAGCAATTTCCATCATGAACATACTTATTCTAATTGCAAAAATACATACATTCCAGAGACCTCTTTCTTTGCCTTAATGTTTGTTTGTTTGTTTGTTTTTTTTCAGTTTTATCGATGAACATAAAATTTGAGTGCTTATGGAGAATTTTTAACCTTCAAAACATGAATGATCTACAGATGTGTTCAAAGTAATAGCAGTCTTACATCACTAACCTGATCAATCACTGTTTTCGGGAGACATTATATTTCTACATGGCAAATAGTTACTTAGTAGGTGTAGTAGAGCAACAGTCAGGACCTGCATGCTGCTTATTCTTTGTAATTGAATCGTTCATTGAAAGGGGCATGTTCGAAATAAAAGCAGTGTAGGATTCAATTTGTGAGTTCATTCATTCTTTGAAAAATAGGTACCAATTATTGCACTTATTTAAGGAGGGAAGGAAGGGAGCAAATATTGTACATGCTGTTTACAGTGAAATTCTCTCTGAAATTCTGAGTAAATTGGGTTGTTCCAGATATTGTTCAGAAGAACCGTGTACATTGATTAAAAAGTTGATTGAAGGGGAAGAGCATATAAAGAAGAGCAGAAAATGCAGAAAAACGACTGTTCAGCTAAAATGACCACACATTTTTTAAAACGACAATCAAAACATGAAAGACGTAAAAGGAAACGAAAAGTTATCATTTGAATGTCTCAAAGAATAGCTGAAATTGCAAAAACTCCACCAGTGATCAACTCCAAGAAGATCGAAGAAGGTCTAAAGGTCCCTGTGAGTACTCCTGCAGTTAGAAGACATCAATCCCATTGTTGAAACACAGACATGCTGACGAGGTTAAAGTTTGCCAAAGAGCAAATTTACTGGCCTAAAGAGAAATGATGCAACATTTGGTGGACTGATTAAAGTAAGAGAGTGGACGCAGACAGGCGACCCCCAAACTCTGAATTCAAGCCACAGTACACTGTGAATCCCTGGTGACACAAGCATTATGATATAATGGTTGTTTCTAATACTACGCTGTTAGGCCTATTTATCGCATACCAGGGATATTGCCTCTGTTTGAATACTTGTAGAGGTCATGTTGCCTTATTCTGAAGAGGAAAAGCCCTTGAAATGGGTGTTCCAACGAGACAACGACCCCAAACACACCAGTAAATGAGCAACATCTTGCTGCCAGATCAATAAAATTGACTTTATGGACTGGACAGCCCAATCCCTGGAACTTAATCCAATAGAAAACTTGTGGGGTGACATAAAAATGCAGTTTCTGAGGCAAAACCAAGAAACACAGAAGAACTGTAGAATGTAGTCCAGTCATCCTGACTCCATGCAACACAGAAGTGCTGCAGTTCTCAGAAACAGTGGTCATACAACAAAATATTAGCTCCCCAATTCAAAAGAAAGAAAAATCTTTAAATATTTTTTTAGTTTAGACAGTGAATGTTTTGAGTTTGTGAATAAAAATGCAATCTAATATTAACTATTCATCATGTTCTGTAAAGGAATAACACATTTTATATATTTTTTTCTTCATATTTTGATTTGGAATAGAAAGTGTAGAGTTCCCAATGCACTTTTGTGTATGGAAATACGTTTTTATACAGATTTTGAGCTTTATTCACTTTTTAAAACACGCTGCTATCATTCTGAACACAACTGTACAAACAAAAAGGATGATCAAAGGTTAAAACTGTGTTTTGGATACCGGCACAACAGGATTATGTTATTAAAGTTAATTGCAAAACTAAAACAGGGTTTAAATGAAGGTATAAACCTTACCTTGATGTTGAATACTTATATATATCAACCAATATAGTATCAGATGAGACTATCAAATGACCTCTATAAATCTGATAATGGTTGTAAAAAAATAAAAATAAAAGTCAGATGTTTATAACTACCTGAGTTGTTGTGAACCGGCCTAGAAGTGGATTTATGTTTATTATGACCTCAGGCACCATGAAGAGAATAAAAATATGTTTACATTTTAAAAACATGGTTTGTTGATTTAGATGTCCCTTTTTCATTATAATACTTATTTCTACTCTCTTCTTTTTTGCCTTTTTATGTATTTTCTGTGTGTGTGTGTGTGTGTGTGTGTGTGTGTGTGTGTGTGTGTGTGTGTGTGTGTGTGTGTGTGTGTGTG
>JBBKCR010000031.1:6195353-6219605 GCA_037577295.1 Ladigesia roloffi | reverse complement strand
GTGTGTGTGTGTGTGTGTGTGTGTGTGTGTGTGTGTGTGTGTGTGTGTGTGTGTGTGTGTGTGTGCGCGCGCGCCTGTTTCTCTATAGGGGGACTACTCTCTGCCTCAGTCAGATTTCGATGTGCCACAAGTAGACCTGCCGTTCTGGCTGACCAATGGAAACTACCGTGTGCAGGGGGTGTTGGGAAGCCTGGGCAAAGAGCTGGGATGCCTCAAAATCACTCTGACCCTACACTCAGTATAATGATAAAAACAGACGGTGTGGGGTACCTTAATGCAGGACGCCTGTTCTGTAGTTACATGCAATCTTGTTAAACAAATCAGTTAAATCTGTTAGGTGCTGAACCCTTTTCACATGAAAGGTCGCCTTATTAAATCACTTGCTATACCCAGGTGACATGATTGATAAGCTATTGATCAGATGGTAGAAGCAATGGACCAATGCACTCTTGATTTGGGATGATTAATGTTTTTATTTTATCTTCATTTTTAACATTTTCTTTTAGGACAAATACTGACATTATTATAATATAAACAAGGAATCGTTTAGCCTTTTTAATTTCTGTGTTTGCACCAATTGCCTTCTGTGTTTACATTTTAAATAAATGGTTCGTTGATTTTAGATGTCATTTTTTTCATTTTAATATTTACCTTGGCACAGCAAAAAGGGAGATTTGTTTTTCTTTCTTGAGGAAGATCTTATGATGGGTGAATGCACTGGAGAATGTGTGTTTTTTTTATGTCTGAAAACAGTAGGTGGGATTGTGAGTGTGTCTCTTTAAGATGAGAAATGATTGCCTCCGGCATGTGCAATGACTTTCAAATAAAGATGCAAAAGAAATTGCTTCTCAAAGTGTTTGTGTTGTGATATTTCATACCAGCAGTGTTGATCACTGTTACAATTAGCTCTTCTGTTTTAAGAATATGTAAATAGACACTTTACATTTCTGTTCTCAGAAAAGATCTACAGAGAGTGTGTGAATTCTAGCAGAAATAAAGCCACTCTTCATCTTCATTTGCATTCAAAAAAGAGAAGCTTATTGAAGTGTCTTTTTCTTACTAAGAGCTTCTTTCTCCGTTTAGCAGGACCTGTAACAGTGCTGCTTTGTCTGGTTGGAACACTAGGTGGCGCCAAATACACGCTTAAAATGTTCGATGCCAATATTGTATTGCAGTTCTTCTAAATTAAAACATTTGCATTAAATACATAAAATTGCACTACAATGCATTTTATGGGTTTAACTGCAATACTGAATCTGCAATATAACTGTAAAGTACTTGCAGTTACATAATGCTGCAACAAGCTGCTATAAGCCTATTTGTTTGGGCTTTTGCACTGCAATCTGTGGTACCCATGAGCAAGGTACTGTCCCCGCAACACTGCTCCCCAGGCTATTTGTTCCTGGCTTCAATTGGTGAATGGGTTAAATGCAGGGAAAAATGTCATGCTGTTCAGTTTGTGTGCTGTGGTGTGTTTACGGATCACAACATGGTCACTTTCACTTAATTATTAACAGAAGACATTTAAAATTATGGAAAAAATTATAATCTAGTAGAGCAAGAAAATGTACAATAATATACATTTGTGGGCAATATCATAAAAGGTATTTTAGGTATTAATAGGAAATTCCACATGAAAAGAATTCCCTTTTACAATAAATCACATCTATCACAATACATATGAACTGCCTGGCAGAGGAATTTCTTATCACCTATTGTATGTTTCTTTGATTCATTTCTGGGGATCTTTTCAGCATTCAGCTTCACATTTATATAAAGCTACTGTGTGAACAGCAGGTTTGCAGCTGTAAAAAAACCCATTTGAGTCTAAAGTCTGAGGTTAAATCTTAAACAGCATGCCTCGTCTCTTGCTATCTTCATTCTTGGCATTCCTGATCCTGCAGTGTGTGTTCCAAGTCTTCTACAACCAGCACCATCATTCCAGATGTGCAGGTGGAGGCCCTCCAGAGACGAAACCAGACAGAAATGTACTGGAGTGTCAGTACATTTCATCCCTAAGATCTGGTGACTAAACATTTATAAATGTTAAATGTGTCTCTGTGCTAATGTAAATATTCATGTGTGCTCTTCTGCTAACCATGATTGTAACAGCTTTACATAATATGTCCAAAAATATCAGGACAGCCCTTTTGTTTAGTGCATTCAGATAATGTAGGGTGCACCAATTGGTGACAGAGGTGTTTGGTATTACACACACAGCTTATATTATCTCCATAGAGAAGTATTACAAATATAATGGATGCTCTATAGGGCAGACATGCCATGCTTAATGGCAACAGTTGGCTAAGGTATACAGAGCTCCTCAAATCTGAACTAGCCTTGGAACTGGAGTGATGGAGCTTCATATAACATGCCTGGAATGGGTTGGAGTGCTGTTTGTGGTCCAGAACCAATCACCCGACATCAGTACCAGACCTCTCACAGCTTAACCCAATCTCAGCATTTCAATATCAAAACCCTCCAGAAAGCGCAGAGCTGCAGCAAATATTTCAGAATAAAATTTGGATAAGTAGATATCTAAAAATAATGGGCATGTAGTGCATCTGCTAATGTACATTTGTCTATACTTCTATATGTGCTTTTCTTAAATAATCTTAAATTGAAGAGGACTAATCCAAAATATGAGTTAGACACTCATGGATTATCTGAGTAAAATGGGTTTTTTTGGTCCCTTTCGAAATAAGCCGTTTAAGGGCTCTGTCACTTTTGTGCATATAAGCCGTTGCTGGCCGCAAACTTCATGTTTGACTTGCCTTTGCCTGTAACCATAGCACTCAGCATCTCATGCCAGCTTGTAAAACCAGCAGACAAAAATGACGGCTTTCTAACCAATCTAGTGGGTGGGGCTCTACGATGAGGGGTGGTTCTATGCAAAGTTCCTCATCTTGGCATAAGGATAAAGAGGCATCTAAACACCTCATAGATACCTCAAAATTTTCTTACAGAAAATGGATGGGTGTTTTTTTCCACTTGAAGTGTTTATAAGAGCAGTAGAGACCCAAATGGAAGTACAATCGGCTGCAAAAAGTGAGTTTTGCATAATATGTCCACATTTAAGTTATTAGAACATGTAATATAAGACAATATGAGATAAGATATGACAAGATACAATAAGATACGACATAATAATAAAAAAAAATAAAAAAAAACTATTTATCATTAGGGAAGTGATTTTGTAATTATTTTGCTCGGTGCAACAAGATGAATAAAAGATTCATAAAAGACAAATTAAATGTAAAAAAAAAGACAAATGGTGCCATAACAAAAAAAAACATTATTTTGACAAAAAACACAGACTGTGTGTACTATTTAGTGTGCTGTACCAGCAGATCAGTAGTGTAAATTGTGTAAGAAAAAGTGGCTTAGTGTTCGTGCAGTAAAAATATAATGAGTGCAAAAAAAAAAGCAATGATGAGGGGTGAGATTAACATTCAGGAACATCAGTCAGTTTGCACATTAATTAGTTGAGTTGCAATGCACAAACCCTGTTTGGAACATTTGAAGTGAGGTTCCTGTTTTCAGCAGTCAATTAAAGCCTGTCGCCGTTGTCTGGTGGAAACCTCGTAACTCCACTCTTGGTCTTTGTTGTTTTTTTCATAAATTAATACTATTTGGTCTAGGCGTGGTTCTGTAAAATTGAGAAATTATTTCCCAATTAAAAATGTTGAAAATATGGATGAACCAATGAAAAGTGTTGAAAATTATTAACCAATGAAAAGTGTTGAAAATAGTTTGATGACAGAGTATTAATTTATATAGAATATACACCGTTTTCTGAGTTTCCTGAAAAATATCCGATTTGGACATATGAGATTAATTACAGCAAATTTCTGGTCCTGGAGATGAACAGTTCTACACAACCTGCCCCAAAGATCATCCAGTGTTGTGTCCAGTTCTCAAACATGCATAAGCTCAGTGCACAAGTCCAAACTAAACTCTCCTTTTTCCAGGGCTGCCCGAAAGCTGTACTGTGCTAAGTACATTCCCCACAGTTTAGTGCTTTGATGAAGAGCATTTACAAGAACATCAGCACCTTCATGCCCCACAGGGATGCAATACATCTACTCTCACTCGTGGTCTTTTGATAAATGTGAGAATAAATGCACTTAAGAAAAAGCTTGATCTGTGGAGTTGAAATTCTTTGTCAGGTTGTGTTTCTTCTGTTCTGCGGTGACACACCAAGGAGGGGTTTATTAATCTACTGATTCACTGGATCAAGCCTGTTGGAGATGAGTTGGAAATTGTCCCCAAATGGGCCCTTTGTAGAAAATTCAAGCTCAGAAATGTGTCCACTTAAATTCTGCATTGCTTCAATTTGTTCAGTCCATCATAATCATATTCAATAGTGAATATACTAGTGAATGTTTTGAAAGATCTACAACAGTGCTCTTCAAACTTTTCCCACTCATTTTTGCTATAAGCATAGGTTGGAGCAAAAATTTGGACCGGCCGGCAGGTCCTGAGAGAGCAAACAGGACAACTTCAGGTAAGGTAAAAGCCAGCTGCAACACCTGCTTTGAGTAATTTAATAGAACTGGAATAGCTAAACTGAAAGGTTCCCACAACACTGACCGTAAATACAGCTGTCCTGTTTCAAAGCCAATACTGCATTTCTCTGTTTTTAGATCACTGAAGGCTGTCTTGTTTTATTAGATGTATTCACAGTGTATTTTAATGAAATGCTAGGAAATGAACATTTTAATGTAATGTTTTTAAGTGATTACATCTGTATATAATATATATATTATTAATTATGATTATTAGTGTTTATATGTGTCTATTGTCTCTATGGTCAGTACTCTCTGCTCAGGTCATGAATTAGCACTGAAAAGGGGCCTTTGTATTCAAGAGTCATCCTTGTTCCAGGACTTTGCACATGATAGTTTTTTTTTTCCCAAATGACTTTGTAAAATAAGAGGATATTACTTGGACACTTACTAGTGTGGTGGATTTTAAAAATGTCCTAGGTGACACTTCTAAGGGCAGGCTCCAAATATAGCACCCTGCTGGGCTTAGTTTCAAATGTACCATGTCAGGAGTCACCCATGATCAGGGTTAGGAAATATTTTAGACATATAAGTATGTCTAAAGTAGTCTAAATTCAGACACAGTGATTTGAGTATAAGAGATAAACAGTCCGATTGTTTTACTCTCTTTTGGAGCTGTCTGTTACATTTTTTTTTTTTTTTTAAGCTTTAAAACTAGACTTTTCTTATATTTGTTATATTTTCTCATCCCAGGAAGCATCCCGAGAGTCATTACCTGTGTATTAGTCTGTGTGCATGTGTGATGGTGTGTGTGAGACAGCGAAAGCTCACACATGCTCCGCGAGGCAGTGGAAAGAATGTTATCTCGCAGTCGATTGTGAGGTCGAGTTTTTTTTAAAGGAGCTGAGAGGTACAACCGAGTTGCATCTTTTTGCTGGAATGGTGCTCCACATATAGACCGATTTACTGTACAAATGCTTAAATGCATGTAAAACAAAAAAAAACATTTACAGTACATTTGATTAACATTATGTGCTTTGTAGGATGGAAAATAAAATAAATAAAAATTCAACTGCTGATTATTTTGCACAGTTTTATTTACATAACGTATATGATGAGCAATAAATAGTAAATATATATAAAAAAGTTTGGTCTGTACAAGAGACTTATACTCACTTTCAAATCAACAGTTTATATACGACTGTATTGTCGCAATTATTATCAGGTCATAATCTTGATCTTGAGCAATAAAATGCAAGATTATGCTTCTTTATATACAGCTCTGGGAAAACTAATTATATGAGACCATGGCTATTTATTTTAACCATTTCATGCCAGTGTCTTTGAAATTCCTACAAAAGCACCTCATTCTGCTTTATGTGGTACTGATTAGTGATTCATCAAATCTTGATTCAAATATTATTTAATGAGGAAAATCATAAATCACTCCTGTAATTGACACTCTCCTCTTCCAATGTGACCAGTTGGATGGTAAAACACTACTAAAAGTTTCTGTAAACACTGCATTGTTTCTTATAATGGTGCTTTGTCATTTACTTTAAACTAGTTCTCTGAAGAACAATATTTTATTTGAAATTAGAAGAAATATTGTCTTTTTAAAAACTGTTCAGTAAAAGACCTGCACCTATAAAAGATAAAAACTTAGAATCTGAACCTTTTTACGGTGGTCTCTTATTTTGTTCCAGAGCTGTACTCTTAAACGCAGGGGGTCATTCAGTGGCCTCCTCTAATCTGCATGAAATCTCCAACCTGTATAAGCCTATTTAAGCCTCTTCAGGACTCATTCCATCCCACAGTACAAATCTGGATGTGAAATTTGCTCCACGGCTTGGAGTCTCCAGACTGACTGTTAGTATGATTGAAGTGGGCTCCAGCTTCTCCATGTTAAGAGCATGACTTCATATGTGATTAGGTTGTGTCTTCGGCTTATCCCCCAGTTTAGCTGTTTAGCAGACACACAGTGTTTTATGTGATTGTGATGGTGAAGTCACTGCAGATAGAAGTGTAAACCCAGAGTTATCAGACAGCTTGCCACTTTGGAAAGCTGTCCAATGGGTGCATGGCCTGCTGCTAACTGAGACTTCACAGCTGCTGGTCCATGGAAAGTTCCTGTGTTCACACGCCGCAACAACTGCTCTATTTTTTATGTCAGATTAGGGCCCTCCACTATAAATAGGCCTGGGTTTTCAGAAAAACGAAAGTGTTACAAATTCCCAAGATGATCCACAGTTGAGGTAGGCTATCACACGGATGCTTAATATAAACCAAATAAGAAGGCCAAGAGGCCAAAAATAGATCCTGCATCTCTGCTAGGGGGCACCATTGCATATCATAGCCTACCGTAAGCTTTTTCTATTACAAAGTAATTAGCTCAACTTAGAGCAAGGCACTTTACATGACAGAACAAAAATAATAATTTAATAGGCAAGAAAGTGAGAGGGAGAAACAAACTTTTAGTAGGAAAAGGTAAAGCCTGGCTGAGAGTGCTTTACAGAGTGATTAAGTGATTAAATGAAGTGAAGTAGCCCTTGTAGTCACACACTACAGCACAGCACATAGTCTGAATATTGTGAAATTATTTTGCTGTATTTAACCCATTCACCAAGTGAAGCAGCGAGCCGCTACGAGTACAGAACCCAGGGAGCTCTGTTACCTTTCTCAAGCGAACATCAGTGGTGACACTGGCAGCCTTGGTATTCAAACCCAGGACCTTCTAACCATTAAGGACACAGCTAGACCACCTTAACCGCTAGGCCATCAGCAGCATACAAAATTACAGTAGGGTTTGATCGCTTTTTATCAATGTTACACTAACATGCAAGTTCTTGTTTAAATCATCTGAGCCCAACACTGTTATTGATTATATTAAAGCAATAAAAATTCACTACAAGAGAACTTTTTACAAACTTTTTCAAACGTTTGTCTTACAGAGCCAGTAGGTGTAATACGGGGGAACGACAATTTCGTGCCTGATACAACCACCTTGTGGTAAAAACTAAGCTGCGCAGCTTTATTGATAATTAAGGTAAAATTCAAATCTCGACGCGTCCAATCAAAAGCGCTGTTTAATGGAGTTTTAAATTCTATATAGTGTCATTTTCTTATGTAAGGTGGCCATGAGACGCAGAGAAATGGTTTTACTGTGTTTTTGTCTGTTTTCATGCTAAAGTTGGCTTTAGAGGTGAGACACGAGGCTCCCAGGCTGAGTCTGAGTGTGTACGCGTGCGTTCGTGTGTGTGTGTGTGTTTCGTGCTTAAAGAGCTGCTCCTCTGCCTCGCACACCTCAGACACCCAGGAAGGCATGGGTTGCCACAACAGTAAGGTGTGTGTGCACGTCTGTCAGAGGAAACAGAAAAAGGTAAGAAAATGTCACTTGTTTACTTGTTTTCACATCACTCTGAATGAAAACTGAGGGAGTTTGAAAGTGTGACCTTTTAAAGAAACACTCGCTGCTTCATGTTCAACTTTCTCCCTATCTTAAAGTAGTGTCTGTCTGTGTGTCTGTCTGTGTGTCTGTCTGTACACAAATGGCCATTTCAGATTGTCTACCTCTCCTTGTGAGGGTTGTAATTAGTAACAGATGCGAGTCTGACCGTGTCTACTCAGTAACAGTGTGTTTTCCACATCAACGCACAAATCGGACTCAAAAGCAACAAATTAATTTCCGCATAAATCAGCACACAGGCTTGTTCCGCCTTTTATTATTACAGACCGTTAGTCTGACGTACACTACATGGACAAATATATTGGGACGCGCTTCTGAGTTTAGATGTCCCCTGGCTTCCAGTGCAATTCAGTATTGATGCTTCAGTAAACCAAGATAATTTTGACAACCTGCAACTGTGCCTCGGTGCACAAAGCAAGGTCCATAAAGTCAGGGTTGGATGAGTTCAGTGTGACTTCAACGCCATCCATCAGCTTTAGGATGTACTGGAACCGAGATTGTGATCCAGGCCTTCATCAGTGTCTGAACTTATAAATGCTCTACAGAATGTATGGGCACAAAAAAAAGTCTATGGATTTGAATGCAATGTGATTTAATGTCCCCGTTGGTGTAATGGTCAGGTGTCCCAATATTTTTATCCATAAAGTGTACATGGAGCCCATCTTTGTATTATTATTTTTTTTTTATCAACATTTTTAAGATATTTTGTTTTGCATGATCTTCCGAAATAACTTTCTGAATCAAGTAGCCTCTAGAAATAGTTAACAACTTGCTGTCAATTTCAATGTAATGGACTTTGATGCATTTGCTCATACTCGAGTATATTAATGAGAACGATTTTTAGTTTTGTATTTCACTCTTGCAAAAAAAAAAAAATGTTATCTTAGTGAAATCATTTGCACTGATTTTCCACTAGTCTCACCTCTAACTCTGGGGGATTAAGGCTTTAATTTTAGACCAAACAAATCCAAAAAGACTAGATTAGCACCAGCAAATTCCTGTTCTTATAGTGATGGTGCAGTTCTACTCCCAAACTTAGTACAAGTTAGTTAGCCTGTTGTTTAACTGACTCAACTGAAAGTACTCGTTGAGTCAGTGTTCTCCAGAAGTGATGATTTTACTTGTATGTGGGTTTAGATGGACCAGAATTTCCAATTTCGAGAAGGCCTTTTGGTCTAATTTTCCAGTGAGAAATCTGAGTCTTTAGTGAAAGCTCATGAAAGCTTTGATTAGCCCAGATTGTTGGCAGATTTAGACTAACACGTGTTAGATCTGACGGACACGCTGCCCACAGTACCTTCCTACAAGTCCTAATGTGACCCACATACAGTCTGAGACCCTCACGAAAACATGTGGGTGTGTGTGGTTGACACGAGCAACTGGAGACGTGTGAAAATCTCCAAAGGCTAAAGCAAGAGAGCCACACTTCATTCAGAACTACATAAAAACCTCACAGCCACATGCAGGCCAGTAAGTAATAAAGCCAAGGGTTCATTAACGCTGCAGAACATTTGGTGCCCTGCTTCAGAGGGTAGACAAAAGTGGAAGGGCTTGTTGTGGTGTAAGCTGCTTTAGGTCATTAAAACAATCCCTGGCTGAGTTTTCCATTCATGCTTTATTTGTGCCATTACTGAAACGCTCATGTTAAGCGAGGCGCCTTTACTACAGCGTGCCGTGTTGTTGGAGTTTGCTGAAATCTCAGTGCAGTGACATCATCTGGGTTGCGGTTGTAGTTTTTATACGGTGTGCTGGTTTATCCTAAACAGCTCCACGGAAGACTGCAGTCTGCTGACAGATATCTCACGCGTTCTCCCATAGATTATCATGATTAGATTTAGAGTGATGCCCCAGATGGCACTAGAGTTTGGGTTCCACATGAGCGACATTGTTGAAAGCTGCAAAGCTGGGACTGACGTTTGGAGTTTTTGGTGTTGTTATAATGCAGCCATTAGAGTTTAAAGTGTGTTGTCAGACTTCATCGTTTTTTTGCGAAAACGTGACGCACCAAAATATGCATTAATTGTGTAATGTGGTTTTGCAGGAAATTATTTCCACATAAAGGAAAATGTTTGATGATCATCCAAGTGGGAGAATTTTCTCATTTGGGTTTTGTGAGTTCTGTAATACTTTATATTTCAGGTGTTTTGGAGGTCAAGATCAAGTTGATTTTTAATCCACGTGTTCGTGTGTTGATTCTGCAGAGCTCTAGTATGTTGTACCTTCTGCACAACATTGGTTTGGCTAATTTTATTTTAGGATTGCATGTATTGGATTTTGGAGAATGTTTTTGACTGTAAAAGTGAACTTACAGTTAAAATATATCCACAACATGGAAAGACTGCATCACAACAACTAGTCATTTCCATGACCGGTGGTAAAAAAAGACCCTCAGAAAAGGTTCAATGTACTTAAAAAAAAAAAAAACATTCGATGGTGTTCGGTTCTCAGTATTAAACTACAGTGATTTTTTTTTATTAATTCGATATAAAAACCTTGTATAAAAAAAGAATTTGTGATCTGATGTGCACTTTCAAAAGCTGTGGTCTATAAGGTGGAAAATGTGAGCCCTGGTTTTCCACACAGAACTGTGTAAAGTTGTTGGCTTCCGAGACATTTTGCACCATGTGGGCATATCTGACTTTTGACTTTGGCAGAAAAGCTTCAAAACATTAAATCACCTGTGAACATTCGTGGCCATGAGAAGCTTTAAACATTCACAGATGATCTGCACATTCCCTCTGGTTGCTGAGGAAATGTTCCCTATGGATTTTTATATAAGCCTCTGTGTTTCAGAGCTAGTAAAGTGAACGTGCGGAAAGTTATGATATGATGGTGAAATGCAATGGAGAAATAAATTACCATTTTGGGCCAGAGCTGGTCGCATTCCTGCAGCGGCTTGTTTAATTTAGGACGGCCAGCCTCAGTCTGCGGAAGCAACTAAACCTGTTAACAAGAGATTCTGACCCGTCCATCTGCTGATTATCTATTGCATACATAATTTTTTTAATTATTATTATTATCATTATTAATATTACACAAGTATGCAGTCTATTGGATCCCTAGTGCTGAGATTTCACTCATGTTAAATTACAGTTGCGAACACATTCTTTTTTAAGAAAGACAAGAGGAATGTAAATGGTTTGAAGATTAGACCTGGACTAAAACTGAAATGTATGATTGCTACTGTTTCTCATCACAAATCAGGAAAAGCATAATTGAAAATCTGTAACACATTAAAAGCTACTAACACAGAAACAGACGCTTTTAAATGATACATGTCTAATACTGCACGTATAGACTAAAACGCTACAACTACACCACAAGAAAAATAAATAAGAAACCGCTGCAAAAATTGTCAGTTTCTCAGGTTATATCTTTAATGCTGATAATATGAAAATATTGTTCTTTAAAGCATGGTTTTAAAGAAACTTACAGAAATTAAACTTTCGAAGAAAATGCATTTCATGTTCACGCAAACAATAATTAACTTTGACGAACTTCTATTAGACAATATCCAGCTGGTCACATTGTGAAAGGAGAATGTTAATTAAAGCTTTATATACTTTTCTTGATTAAATAAGATGTAATTTATGTGATCACTAATCTGTACCTCCATAAAGCAGAATGAGGTGCTTGTGTTGGAATTTAATAGACATGGAATGTCATACTTAGATAGGCTGATTTAAAAATAAATTTCAGTGGAAACTTATTTATATTCTGTAGAGATCATGAGTATCAAAACACGTAATTCCTCTAGCTTTACAAGTCTCTTTAGATAAGAACCTCTGCGAAATGTGTATTTCTAATGAATTATGTACTAAATTATCTCTTGTTCTCCATCTCTTAGAGTTTTAATCTTGCGGTCATTGTAATTATTGTTAGTAAAATTATTGGTCATTGCTGTCAATATGTTGAATTCCAGTGTGAGATAATTTAGCGGAAACTAACACTCAGTTATGAGTAGAATCTGGACAAATTGTACAATACTCTAGTATATTTAGGAATAAAAATCTACCTTTTTGCACAGTCATATTTCCTTAATTTGCATTTAGTCATTAATTCCTTTAATATGCCCAGTTTCAGTAATATATTTCAGACCTCATTTGTGCAGCTTTTAGAAAGGTGACGGCTGTCACTTAAGCAGAATTGTTTCATTTTCTGCAAGTAGTGTATGACCTCAAACATGTGTCCGTCCCAGTGAAGATGGGGAATAAATTGCATGAAGAAGTAACCATGCAATTTTGTCATTTACACCGTATAGTTATATGATCTGCTGCGGACTGGAAAAGGTCCTTTTACCTTCTATGTCATTATTATGCCGAAGTAACGATGTGTTGAGGCCTCATGCACCTCAGACTGTTTGCTGAAAGTGTTTCCTCCATGGTTGCATGTAGCAGCCTTAGTTTTGCAGGATTGTTGAAAGTAAGATGCAGTTAACATGCTTAAACTCGCTCACAACTGTGCACTCGGTGTCTTTACTGACATAAACAGTTGGGCGGAGTTCGGTTGGACAACCAGGTGTTGTTCTCAATGTACTGTATTACTGAAAGGAATTTGTGGATGAGGTCATGCTTATGTAATCTTCAGTGCATGGAGCGCTGATCATTTTAGGCCAGTTTGGAATGGGATAAATCTCCAGCTGAGAGACACGACAGTTACAGAACCATGAAATACAAAACAAGTACATTCCGAAATCTAAAAGTGTGTTGATTTTTTTTGTTGTTGTTGGTCGATGGGTTGGTTTGTTTTGTTTTTTGTTTTGTTTTGTTGTTACTATAAAAGTGTTTTTATTGTTTGGCTTTTTTCAAATGGTTATATCTTTTGGTATAATAAGCAGCATTGTGAGAGTAATACTTAATGTTCATTGTTTTCTTTAATTACTGTTACAGTCTCTCCACTACTGTAGGTAAAATTTAGTTTCCTCCCTCCTTCCTTTGCAGAAAAACAAAGCAAAAAATGAGACACATCTGAAAGAAGGAGGCACTCAGGATGGAAGTGGTGAGTGGTTTCCTGTACCTGACATCACGTCATATAAACAAATGAAAGATTGTGCTCTTGGCACTGACGGTTAAAGAATTTCACTTTCTACAGCCTTGCTTAAATAAACGGACTGGAAAACACTTGTTCTCCAGATTGACTCCTCTCGTTTAGGTTCTGGAGCAGCTCTCGTTCCCTCTGCCGAGTTCCAAAACTGCTGTTGTGTAATTTGGCGTGAGACTGATCATAACACTTTGTTGGACTGTGTCACGTCTAGCAAGGTGTACTCTTTAGTAACATAGAGACCCACTCATCCTCTGTGGTGTCGGCCTCCTGGTGTTTCTGGTTTAAATAATGGGTCATTTAAAAAACACAAAGGTTGCACATAAACAAGACATGTTTGGTGTCTGATGTTTGTATCATTACTGCACTGGACCTAATAAATGGGTTAATGGGGGCTTGCACACTATTCTTTAGTTCTGTGCTAAGTGCATGCCAAAATCACACCCATGCATCACGCTGCATTGAGGTGTTAATCTCAGATAGACTTGCTTATTTGTATTTGTACGATGACCTGCTGTTACCTATAAAAAAAACAGCATGTATTGACCTTAACAGTAGGAATGCTAATGCTAATGCTGCAATTTGTCACTTTTTTCTAGATAGTGTTAGAACCCACATAAACAAGTGTATTTGATTTAACATATCCAAATTGCTTGAGGCACGTTTGTGTTGAAGGAGGCATGCAGTTTGGATAGTGTCAGTTGGTGGGCACATGTTTCATTGCTTTTCGGCTACATTGGAAGCAGACGTGCCTTGGCTGATCAGCTACATTTAGAATTAAAGGGTGAAAATTGTGTTTGGCCAAGCTACACCTTTAATAATATAATTATTCTAGATGGTCGGCAGAGCAGGTAACTGAGGTCTGTTATGGCTCACAGCGCTGTGTTTCTCTCTTCCAGAAAAGCTCCCTTTGGAGGAGCAGAGTCCAGAGGTGCTGCTGGAGAAGTATGAGCAGCAGCTGAAAGTTCTGCATGCAGTTCTGGCAGCTTCAGGTAAAGAGCGGGAACAGCTCCTGAAGGACCACTACCACGGGGAGCTTTGTGTGCTAGTCCACAGCATCAGTGAGAAGGTAGAAAATGTTTGTGTGCTGAGATCTCTTGGTTTCTTCTTGTTGGTTTTGTTTTTTTAATTATTTATTTATTTTTTTGTGTGGGTATGAATTTGCAAATTAATTGTCTCTGAGAATGCCTCTCAGTTAGCACTTGCCTCTGGATGGAAACCAGTTGTGTTTTCCCAGGACATGTAGCTTCAAGCAGAATGACTAGAGAACAGACCCCAGATGATGTCAGCAGGTCATATATTGTGAAACTGTCACTGGTAATAAACAACTCATGCTTTTCCCATTACACAGTCATTGGGAGCAGTGCCGAATCTGCGTGCAGGCGCAATACTATCCCTTACCACTCCCTTTTGTGTAGAGCTTGGACTGAAAGTGCTTTGGCACATCCGTCCTAGTAACAACCTCTGACCAGCAAAGCCAGACCTGTTTGCTGGAAGGCATGCCATTCATGGCCTTGTAAAGAGACCTGGCTTTGTGTGTGCAAACACTCTGCAGAACAGAGCTTGTTTTACAAGGGGAACAAAAGATGTTTATTTACTGTACAGTGAGGCTTGAATCCTTTTTGATTGATGGATTTGTGTAGCAGATAGCCTTGACAGTTACCTTTTGGTTTTATTAGCACACAAAAAAAAACTGGATTCTTCATCATTAAACTGTATGAATAGATGCAGTAGCAGCGTTTATGGAGAAGAGCCTATTGCATGCTTGTGTTGGAAGATTAAGTTATGACTAATGCACTGACTTGAGTAATAAACCCAAAGCAAATTTGCTGCTGTTTAACTTGGTGCCTGGAGAAATTTATGGGATATTGAGAATGTGGTTGATATGAAGTTAGGGATTTTAAAGATCATCATTAGTTGATTCTAGTTGGACAAGGGAGAGGTAGACTTTCTTATTTTTTGTCTTTTGCATTTACTGTAAATGCAGATGGTCAAATTATACAGAACTGGTTGAATATTTCCCTAAATAAATTCAATATTTCCTGGTTGATCATCTGTAGGACTAGCAGACCCAGATGAGAGCCATATTTACATTTAGTGAAGTGATGTTTTTCCCCCAGTTCAAATCAGCACAATTGTTTTGAATTGTTTTATTGATTTAACATTGTGCATCATTGTATGAACAGGTGAAGAATGAGACCGCCGCTGAGCTCGGTGTACTTCACGAGAAGCAGCTGCAGAGCTCAACAGAGCAGCACCAGAAAGAGACAGAAGGTCTGAGCCTTCAGCTCATGGCAGCTATGCACATTTCTATTTATGCACTTGCAAAAATAATGTGAATGATTTGTCCTCTGCAGAGATGCAGTGCTTGCACAATGAAGAGAAAAATGCCTTAAAGGAAGAGCACGCGGCAGCTGAAAGTTCTCTGAAGGTAGCGCATGCGACTCATAAAGCTCTGTCAACTGGCTGCTTGTTTACTTTTAATGAAACAGATTTGAAAGGAATCTGTCTTGGTGTGTCATGGTGGACATACCAGTGTGATCTTGTGGCGTGAACTTGCTATGAACTCTCAACAGGGACAGATTGAAGTACTGACAGCGGACCTGAAGCTTTTTACAGAGCTAAAGCGGCGAGTGAAGCAGTCCACGCTAAAGAGAGACCTTCAAAGAAACATAGAGGTGACAGAATTTCAGCACGTCGTGTGAAATTCTACTTGTGAAAGTACTTGTGTATGCTGAAATGGAATGCAACATTGCAGAATTCTCACTTAATCTCACTCTGTCTTGTGTGTTAGACTCACGGCAGCCCTGGTGCATTCTGGGAGCAGGAGCAGGAGAGTCTGTTAATTGTCATAGAGATGAAGAGTGAACGTTTACAAGAGCAGGGAAGCAAACTGCGGCAGATGGAGGCGCTGGTATAAACTCCCACTCACCATTTTTGGTCAGGCTGGAAACAGCTGACCTCTTCCTCTTACAGTGTTAGGCTGTAGTTAAAGTGCTAGATTGCCAAAACGCCAAGTTTGATCATGCCATTGTTCCTGTTAGTGCATAAACTGAGATTTGAGACTACATGGCAGGCGTCCGATATTTTAGGCTCTTCAATCCTAATATTTGTACACGCTTTTTATATCCAAAACTGTGATAAACAATTCCCTTACAATTGTGACACCCCAGTGTGCTTTTCATCAGGTAAATGAGAATATTTGAGCTGGTTTACAGATATATGTAAAAGTGTGGTTTTCTTGTTTGTTTTTTGTTCTTTTTGTTATTGTTAGTTTGTTGTTTCATTTTATGAACGTAAGTAAGTCAGAATTTCATTTACAGGAAATATGTCATTTTGTTCAGCATATTTTAGAGCAAGTTTTCTATTTATTCGGTGATTAACATATTGGGCTAACATAATATTTTATTTTTTGTGGGATGCTAAATTGGGCAAAAACAGTAATTGTGCATCAAAATGTATAGATATTGTTTCTGCAGAGAATGTGTTTATTTAGAACTAAACATGCACTCAAAACCTTTGCATATGATTATGTGAAGAATTTTATAAAATACAATACAATAGCAATTTATGGTTTAAGTGGTGGTGTAGAGCAATGCTCTTAAAATGTTTCTTAATCCTACTCCTGGCAACCCCCAGGATTACACAGATTCACTGAGGCCCACCCCACTTGATCCAGCTCTTGAAGGGCTTCAAAATTAATGAATGAGCTGAATCAGGTCTGTTGAATCAGAGAATACAGAAACCATGCTTTGCTCTGTGTTTGCTGCAGCAGGATTAAGAAGTACCTTTCTAGAATGATGGATCTACCAGTGTTTCATTCCTTAATCATAAACAATCATTCACACAAAGAGTCTTTCTTTATCAAACTATTAGTCAAAACATCTGCGCCCCTTTGTTTTATTGTTGGGTCTCCTCAGTTTATTTAACAGATCTTCTACGTTGTTTCCCAGACTGAAAAGAATCTTGCTCTGGAGGACCAGGTCTTGCAGGTTCTGCAGCAGAATGAGGATCTGAGAGTTCGGATCGACAACTACCAAACACTAATACAGTATGTATTCATTCTTATTCCTGCTTTGATCTGAAACGTCTTCTGAACTTCTTGCTTTGTTGGACATGGATCATGTGTTCTGGTCCTGGAGAGCTGGTGTCCAGCACGGTTTGGTGATTTTGCTGCTCAGACACATAAACTACACCTGGAAATTAACTTAACTAAATGTGTTCCAGCAGAAAAACCACCAAACAGCAGCTTAACTGTGGCACACCAAGATTAAAATGATGACCCCTGGTGTAGAATGTGTCAGTATAAAGCCCCACCTGCTGGTCATTTTAAGGTCGTGCACTTTTCATGGTTGGAAATAAGGGAATGGTTTCAGAAACGATGTTTGGTGTAGACGCACACTAATCAAGCAATTTTATTCTGCAACTTTTGATCCTCCTTTTTTCTCAGCCAACTGTCCAAAGAGCAGAATGAACTGCAGGAGGTGTTGGAGAAGCAAACCCTGCAGATGCAGAAGCTCGCACAGGAGAAAGAGGAGCTGCTCTTTAAACTCCACAACAGCCACGACTCGTGCTCCTCCTTCTTCACGCAGGTGGTCATCCCTGCTGAAGTGTATCCCAGCTGACCGTGCTGGGCCTCTCACAGACAGGACTGAACTTTACCTACCTGGCCTATAGCTCTAGGATGGCGACCTGTGCCTTAGTTTGACCCCGCTGCTGGTTTCTTTCCAAACAACTGTTTTCAGGAAGCAGTGGCTCGTCTGCCATACTGAAACTGACTCACAGTATAACAGTATTTGAATCTTCTCTGAAAGATGAATGTTACTGTGTCTGGGGAGGGGTTGTTTTTGTTTTTATATTTGTTTTTACTTTTTTATGTAATGGTCTGTTCCATTTTGGGATAGCTGTGAATCTAATATAGCATTAATACTGTATAGCTTTATTCATTTTAAGATATGATACACTTCTAAAAATTTTATGCCAAGATTGTTTATGGTATTCAGCGTAACATTTAGAACATTTACCCCTCAAGACAATCCTCTATTTTTATTATTTTTTTTGTATAATGGCTTTATAGCAGCCACAAGCACTTGTATGTGTAAAAGCAGTATGTTTTTTTTTTATTTTTTTATTTACTTTTCAGATGCACCAGCACTTTGCGCGTGTGTGTGTGTGCGCGCGTGTGTGTGTGTGACGCGTGTGTGTGTGCGCGTGCGCGTGTGTGCGTGCGCGTGTGTGTGCGTGCGCGTGTGTGTGCGTGCGTGTGTGTGTGTGCGCTTTATGTCTCTGCTCTTATACCCTTGTATATAATTGTGTCATTTCTGAGCACCCAGATCTTTTGGTAATTGAGACATGACTGGTGTCTCACTGGAGAATGTTTTTGTGAAACCAGCCTTTGGCAGATATTCGAGGATCACTACTCTGTATTTGTGCCAATCCTACTGTCTTGAACAGTGTAAGAATGAACAGGTCAATGCAATAACTGTTTCATAGTGTTTGTGCTTTTCTCATATTTTGTTCTCATGGGCCAGCTTCTGTTTTTTTGTGCTCATGTGACTCATTTCATGTTCTGTGTGTTCTTTACCTCTGAACCAGTGCCTTTTGTGTGTGGCTTTCTAAAGAAATGCAAGCCTCAATAAAAGCAGCATCTGAGGTATTTCTGAAATGTATGTCATTTTGTTGGAGCCTGATAGAATTGTTGCAACCAGTAGGGCCTTATGTGAAGGGATGAAATGAAGGGAATGCAGAAGGTCTCCTAAAGAGGAAATTCTCAGATTTGGGTGTAATTAAATGCCGACTCAATCATTGTTTGATGTGAAATGTGCCTCTGTCTAAAATGTCCAGGGGTGACGATAGTCGTGATGTACTATGCCTTGAGAACTGGGGATAGGATGTTGTGAGGTCTAATCAAATCTGCAGTTTTTGTTGGGGTAAACAAATCGGCCACAGCTATTCGGCGGTAAAAACACCAGAACAGGAAGTGTGGCATATGTCAGCAATGCTTGGTTGCAATCATGACAATCTTGACACACTTTATGGTGAGAAGGAATACTGAGTACCCTCCCAGTTTCATTAAAGTTGCTCAACAGGGCACACTACATCAGAAAAAAACATAAAAAAGCAATTTTAGAATAAAAGATATGTGTTTTTTTTGTTGTCGCTATGGCAGGTCACACAAGCACTTGGTGTATGTTGATTGAATCTGGCACACGATTTGGAGCCAGTTCTTCTTTCCTTGGACTGCCACCAAAATGCCAAATTTCAGTGTACATTTATACTTATAACTACTGAAGCATTTGTGATTGTTTTTTCTCAAATCCCTGAGTTCCTATGGATTAATCAGTCTTATCTACAAGATCACGGGGGAAATATTTCAAAAAGCCCTATATTTACAAACGAATACTAGACTGTTGATCTGATAACCAAATTTGGCATGAATCATGAAGATGTGGTTCTGACAGTAAGTGACTGTAATTAGTGCTTGCCCCCTTCAGTGCTGTTTGATGCTATTTTTTTTTCTTTTCATCTATCGTTACATGAAACCATTCAGAGATCTTGTTTACACCTGTTATCAGTCAAAGCCCTTCCCATTAAAGACTGACCTTCACCTAGTCTCATCTAACGGCAAAGAACAGGATGATAATTATTCTTCACAGCCTCTTCTGATAAATGACGTGTTGTGCAAAATTGTGCTTTTCATTTGACTAAGCAGAAAAATGAGGAGCAGCACATGCAATTGGTTGTTGTTCACAAGTTGATTTGCATATTACTTGACACAAAGTTATCAGATTTCAGTCTGGCTGACCAGAGATCCATTTGACTGCCAAATGTAAACGCAGTGGCTAAAATCTGACCAGGATACATTCCAGAGGCATGTCACATAAAGTGAGATGTTTAAAGGAGTTTGAATTGCTTTGAGTGATCAGATTGATATGTTTTAATGTGTCTTTTTTGCATTTATACATCATTTTAATGAGACTGACATTTGCGATGCATGGAATAATGCAAAAATTATTATATATGAAGTATTGGGAACCTGCAAAATGAAATTTAGATGAGAAGTGTTTTATGTCAAGACTTAATATTACAAGATATCAAATACAACTAATAATACAAAACACAGATAACAATACTGTAAATATGCAGCTTTATGTACAGTATATCAATGTGTTACTTATGGAAGTCCTGCCAGGAACCTGGATTGACTCAATCAGTACTTCAGTTAATAAAATCAGGCGCTGCTGATGTATTTTCACAAATCCAAGCAATGGCTGGAGACATCGGGGAGAAATCTGAAAACAAATCTGCTAACTTTTTTTTTTTACAAACAATACAAATCTTACTGCTTTCCTGTTTGTTTGTATTTATTCTAATGTTAACTTTGCAAGCAAATAGATAACTGTCACACACTGAGAAAATGGCTTAAACACTTTGTATAATACCTATACATTTTTTTGCCAATTTTTGCCCCATTTTATTCTATATACATGTCTGCACTGAAGGAGTTGTTTTTAATCTCGTCGTACACGTGATTATTTACAATAAAAGGCATTCTGTTCTATTCTAAGACTTTTATGTGTAATGATAAGGTTTTGACACTAGGGGGCAGAACAGTGACGCTGTCTGTTGGAAGGCGCCAAGAGGAGTGTTTATCTTATGTAGCGGTGGTAGCTGTAATTAAATTACTGTTGTGCCTGTATGAGACTGTGGTATAAATGAAAGTTTAAGAAACTTAAAAAATATTTTTTTAGTGCCGAACATTTTTATTCATGTTTATGTTTACATTTCTGTTCTTTTGCCCGTACCACATTTAATGTGATACAAATTGAAATCCGGCATATCAGATTGACAGGCTCTGATTTCATGAGCAATCCATGGAGCTTTGCGTTCTGTACAACGAGTGTTGAATAGAGAGGAGATCTTCTTTATTTTGACTGCATGGTCTGTCGCCCTGGAGCTGACATGAGCTCATGTTGTTAGTTAACAAGTGACCCTTTTAGCAGAGTCGAGTTACTGGAGCGTCCACTTTCACTCTGGTCCACGCTGGGAGAAAGACTACTGTGTTTGTGTGTGTGGGGAGGGTTCTTCACCAATAACAGCAGAAAAGAGATGTGACTGACATACTGATTGGTGCTATTTGCCCTGTTGTGCCCTTTATTCCGCCTTAAACTCTCTCTGCTCACTTTGTGGGGAGAACACGCTCTCTTTTTCTCCATCTGCGCCCTTGTGGAACTGCTGGGCGGATGTAAGAGGATCACTGGCTCTTTAGCTGTTTGACATGTCGGGACAATACCTGCCCATGCAGCGGGATAAGTGCAGGTCAGTCCCCTGTAGTGATGTCACACGGTTCCCAGAGCATTTAGCAGCCACCTGGGAGGATCTCCGGGTCCCCAGAGGTAGAGCTTGAAAGGGGTACAAACTCAGCCCAACACACTCGCAGCTCTACAGTCAACACAGCGTCCTGTTACGGCCCCTTTCATAAATAGAGGTGCTGACCCACCTGCACTTAACATATCTTGCCAGGAAAAGGTGGCCGAATTAAGTGGCCGAGCCCCTTTCACATCTTTATAACAGCTTGAAACATCTTGGACTTCCTAAATAGGCCGGTTTCAAATCTGAGTAGAAGCAGTTCATTAAAAAGAAAATAGAAATTGTAAAGCGAAATCAGCAGGACTAAGTAAATTACATTTGAAATGAACGCCCGGTTAAAGACCCTTACATAAAACCACCACAATAAATGAGCATCTGTTCATCCATCTTTTTCTTCAGTGCTATAATTTAGTTCAATGTAAATGGTTAACGGTTATTTAATATACATTCGGTTTATGAATAGAACGTAGTAGCTGAATGAGTGCTGGGTATCTAATGTCAATCAAGCTACCTGGAGCCAGGAACTGCCACAAAATGGTCTCTTTTGAGATCTGATCTAAATGACCTGATGGTGTTGTGAGGTATATCAGGTGTTTGTGTACCAAAGGCTACTAAATTCCCAAACAAATTGATGAATATAATAACTATTCTGTAAGTAAATTATTAATTTCATTTATTTAGTTAGAACAGTTACAAACAAAATTACGAAATCTTTTTAGTAATTCATCATTTAAGTAATTCATATTACCATTTTTTGCTTGAACTGACCATTGTCTTAAAAAAAAAACAGACTGGTTATTTAAACTATCATTGAATAAAAACGACTTACCTGAATGGTGTTTTGCGACCACACGGCCGCAGCAGTGAGCTCAGCGCGTTCACAGTGCAGAAAACTCAAAAGATTAATTATATTTAAAGTGAAATTGAGCGTCAGTTCTTGATTACATCATCATCCTTGATTACAGAATATATGTTAATGCAACTGTGACTTATTAATATAATCAGATCTGTTGTGCAATTGTGTGAATTCAGCGCTAAATGCATACATCCCTACTCCCTGTTCTACTTAAACTTCTGCTGGGCTCCTGCCTCCTCTCACAATTTCTCTCATGAATTTTTTTGAGCTTTTTAGTCTAAATGTATGTGTTACCATTCAGTAATTTCTTTTCTGTAACTGCTAAACCCTTACTCGGGTTGCAGGTATCTGGAGCAAGGTCATCACCCTGGGCAGGATGCAAGCCATTAAAAAAAAATAACCTTAACCTTTAGACATTTGCATTTAAATAAAGTAGAATGGCCGATTGTGAATCAGGCTCTTCTCTAATATTACCCTTTAAGATAAGAGCTTAGTCACATTCTCTTCAAAGAGCTTTGAACGATTTGCTCTGAAGAGACCAGTAAATGGAAACATTGAATTCAAGTTTTATTACACTGATGGTATAGTCAAGAGCCCCTTCAGTGTAGTTTCCAGCAAGATTATGGGAGTTAATTACAAAACTTTCTCCAGGTTAACCTTCACAGTCAAATTTACAAAAGATTTTAGGACCTAAAAAACTGTTTAAAAAACTGGGCATGAAGTTCTTTAAAAATGATATGACATTAGAATCATTTCAAATAAACATTAAAGAAAGATTTCTCCAAAGAAACCAGATCTGATTTAGCTTGTATTGATCCGTCCAACCCGTGATGTAAAACATCAATAATTTCTTTTTATCATCAATAAGAAACTATTGATGATAAAAATAAATAATTGATTTATATCATCAATTTTTTATTTTATCTTCTATCGTTTCTCTGGGAAAATGAATGTGTCCAGTGCAGCAGAGTCATTTCAAAGGTGCCTAAAATTGTTCACACTTTTGATAATGTAATTCATTCATCTAATTATAGATATATTAATTTACTGAAAGAAGCCTATTTTACAGACCTTTTAGACAGTGTTGAAATAAGCCACAAATAAAATGTCAACTAGGAATGCACTGATTTAAAGTTAGACAGGTCAATAAATAAATAAATAAATAAATAAATAAATACTGCATTGCCGATATATAACTCAGCCTCAAAGGTCCTTCATTTGCTGTCTGGAATCCAGTGACTAAGTACTTACACTGTGGCACTGTTTTAAATGGTTCTGTATCTGTTCGCATTATTCGTTTTTCATATTTATTTAGCAAAAAAAGTCACCCCATTGTGTGCCCAGCTGAGATGATGTAGGAATTATTACTATTTATTGAGAGGCTTTGGATGGTAAATACATCTCCTTCCCAAAAAGGGACGGCTTTTGTGTAGCTACACACCTGCATTTCACGTAGTCCCTTAGTGCATCATTATCCACACAAATGTTACAGGCAACACTAAGGCTATGCGCCCTTCATAACATAATTTACACACTGCAATATGATAGAAACCATATTCATTAACAGCGCTGAAAATAATGTGTTGCCATTACATCTGCTCCCATCCCTGTTGGGTTATGTGTGAAATGCATGCCTTATTTATTTAAAAAATCTATTATGTTATTAATGGAAAAATAACTCCTTAATTGTCAAGAGCTGAAGCAAAAAAAAAAATCTCAGAATATCAACCTATTTCTATGTGCTATTTGGGGCTTCTGAGGTGTTCCATGCCGCTTAGGCTTAGAACAAAAAAGGTGAAAATTGCACCCTAGGGAAAACAGCTTTGATTAAAAGGTGTAGTTACTCACCGCCCCCCTCCTCCTTTACGCGCCGTGTTCAGCTTTACTTCCTGAGCTTGGAGTTTGGCTGATCTTTATTTCATTTTGGTATCCCGGCCCTTACATTTCTCTTCAAAATGTTTAGCCCCGCCCCCTACCCCCCAGTAATGTCTCGTGGTTGGCGTCCTTGTCGC
>JBBKCR010000031.1:6180020-6195076 GCA_037577295.1 Ladigesia roloffi | reverse complement strand
CCACACACACACACACACACACACACACACACACACACACACACAAACACACACACACAAACACACCCATTGCACACACAAAAAAATGCTTCAGTTAGACTTCACAGATGGAGCAAAAAGACTACAAGAAATAAGATAAAATTATTTTGGTTTCAATTAAATTACTGTCATGTTTAGCTGGTTAAGCTGTTGGTCTATACGGTTTTCGGGATGTACCCGAGGTATTACTGCTCTGTCGTATGTTTTTCAAATATATGAAACACCGTTTGCTGTTTTTGTGTTTAGGTTACTAAGCCATAGGTCCTGCAATACAGGTTAAGTATTAAGAGCAAACTGCTTCAAACCTGAGTCACATATATGATGAGGCTCAATGTAGACCAACCATAAATCAGCAAGCGCTCACATAGGCAGCTCTCCATGTAGGCCTACAGATGGCCTGCCTCACACGTACTCTAACTCCAGCCCATATACGTGCCAGCTGGATGCCTTTTCTGTATTTGCTTATATTGTGCGAATTCTGTAAGACTATAAGCCTGAAAAACTGTAACACCTTCTTTTATCGGTATAGATTTCTCCCACAGCCCCGTTTCCCGGCATGTTCTGCCATGTCTTTGAACTGCAGTAAGAAACCACAAGAGGTCTCTGTGTTACAGTAGAGCATATGTCATCCGCAGTTGGACTGATTTCCTGCGGTTGCTTTCGATCAGATAAGAATCTAAACTTCGGTGTTAAAGCCATCCTGTCAAATTTGTCAGGAACGATGGCGTTGCACAACCGCCCCGCTCCATAAATCAAGTCGGGAAGGCGTCTCGGCTCCTCTGAATCAGAATTAGTTAATGATGAGCTCAGTCTGCAGCCTCAGCCGAGGACACCTTTCACAAACTATTGTCACATTTAAGGCCTGAAAATGAGGATTTTGCAGGTGGGCGATAGCTGCTTTGCTGTAAATGTGTCAACATGTCTGCCGTTTACTTTTTCGAAAAGGATGAAACGGCGGTTAATGGCATAAATATGGCCGTGATAGATTGGCAGGATATATTAGATAATGAATGAGTCATTTTTCCTCTTTTTGATGTATGTGCTGTAAGCTGCCCTCACACTCCTCCATATATGCACTATATGTCTTCAGATGCCTGGGGGGGGGGGACTATGACATTTTTTGCATAGTTCCTGTACAGGTGAAAACATGTAGAAGAAAGCGATTAGTTAATGGTGCACCCCCGGCAGCAATTTGTCCCTGACAACATATACATTCTCCCATGAGCCCCTCAGCAGGCCTGCATTTCAGAACCAGCCTTAAAATGTATTTCATGTATTTTTTACATTTTATTTATTGCTGTCAGATGCTGGAAGCTTTGAGTATAACAACAAAGCATTTTGTATTCATGCAGGATGAAAAGTCTGCTGAGACTTGCTGTGTAAGCCTCTAGGGTCAGAGGGCACCGATGCATCTTCAAAAGCCCTTCCCTAGTGAGTCTGAGCCTGTGCTTACTGTGCAATATATCCTCCACAGGCAAACTAATTACTTGGATCAGGAACTCTGTGTGGCTCTATAAACCTACCACCAGGGATCTTCCTACTAAGCCTTACAGAAAGTAGTCGCAGAGCACAATGGGTTGCAGTGTTTGAAGTGACCATGTTATACGGGAACTGATAGTTAAACTAGGTGCTTGTTGATAAGCTGTCTGGCATGATGCACAGCCACAGAAATTTTTTTTTTATTAATGCTGTCAAAATTGCAAGTTGTGCTTCAGATAAAAACCAATCTTCGACTTTCTCTCTTAAAGACTGGTTAAGATTTGCCGATTCGGTTATAATTTTAAGATATGAAAATGGAACAGTCAGGCTTATACAATAGTTTTTAATGTAAAACATTAGGGACACAGGTTGGGTTCCTTAATGTTATGAATGTAAACTTAAATATCATGCAAAACTTTAAATATTTAAAAAACGCTGTATTGAATGCCGTTAATACCACTGGTAGAACTCCTGTATGCAACTGAACGTACTCAAAAATTTTCACAGAATAGCAGTCTTATTGTTACCCAACATGCCATCATCCGTGTCAATGCAGACCTGCAGCATGTATGTATGTAAATGTCTGTTTGTTTCATAATACTGAATGTTGATGTGAACTTGGCAGGCACGTACTGGGCACGGACATGCCTGCGGCAGCGATGGGGAGGATCGTGACGTGACCCTGTGAGCCTTGACAGTTGATGGAGGAAAGATGCGGCTTGTCCACATTCCCAGTATTTCTCTCTCTCTCTTTCTCTCCTTCCTTTTCTCTCTCTCCCGCTTGGCCTGGGTCACCTCTCTGAGAGGAAACAAATTACAAGTCACTTGTAACAATGATTGTTCTTATTTTCTAAACAAACTCTAAGTTTCAAAGTATGACAAGATCCATCAAACCTTCAGCAGCTCTGTGATTTCATCAGGTGTAAATTGTCCAAATGCGTGTTTCCACTTCTGGAGAAAACATGTTAATTGAATTCGGATTGCCAAATGGTTTGGACAAGATTTGGTTTTTGTGTATTTGCCTAAAATTGAAAAATCAGTTGTTTTGTTATTGTTGTGAAAAAAAATTGGGAAAACACTGTAAGTGATGAACGACTCATTGCTGCATTTTGTTGCGTAAAACCAAACCAAAAATTCTCCATCAGATAGGAGCATATCGTCAAAAACAAACAAAGCATCAACATCAGAGGAGGAAAACAAACAGAGAGGTGCACAAAGGTGTTTAAGGCTTAATTGTACTCACCAGGGAGGCGTTTGGGCTAGTTAAAGCATCTATTTAAGGGCCCCTTACCTTCGGGGACTGCACTGGAAACATACGCCACCACAGGAAGACCCCAGGGGCCAGGGGGAGCCTTCCTCCTCCTCCTCCCTACAGCTTCTCTACCCCAGACAAAGGGAGAGGCACCCTGCCTTGACACCTGTCAACACATTAGGTGTCAAACAAACTGGCTTTCATCCTGGACCAGCAGGTAAGAAACTGAAAGCCCTCTTTCGACATCGTGGCTTTCACAATGGGAATTGGCCACTTAGGCAGCCCGTTCCCTCCAATCTCTACAAATGAGTGCAGCAGTTGGACTCATTAGGAGATCACATGACCAAACCAAGTCCTCTGAGTATTTTCAGAGCTGATCTGGTTTCTGACTGTAATTTGCTACGTGCTGTGTCAATTCCTTACCTGTGCGGTTTGGTCGTTAAAACCAGTTAAGAAATACCCCCACCCCACCCCCCACCCCATTACCTCGTAACTTGTGTTTTACTATCGCAAGTACCCAGAAGTGATGCTTCCAGCTGTCAGGATTGCCATGGTATGACACTAAATCTTCTTTTATGGGTACTTAGGTGGTAGTTTATCGTCCAGAATTCAACAGGTGTCGTCCTAAAGTGGTCTGGATCAGATAAGGCTAGTCTCATGTTCCTCCACCCTGGCTTCAGGCCTGTACAGCACACAGAAGACAAACATTAGAGAAGAATGAAAAAATATACACATTTTTTTTACTGCCAATATATCCAAAACAATCATCACCATACCATCAGCGTTAGGAAAGTGTTTGGCATGTGGAGCTCATTGAAACTGAGCAGCAGCTCCTCACTGCTCCTTCACTGTGATGACAAGGCTCTTGAAACTAGAAGGCATAGTATGAAGCTAAAACTCTTCAAGCGGAAATAATTAACTGCGACTGGTTCCGACATGGACTTAGGCTGTCCTATTAGTCACACATTTCAGCTTGTTTAGCGCATAACTAAAATGCCAGTTGAAATTGCCCCATCATGATCACTGACATTTAGATAATGACTTCAAACGTTGTAATTGAGCAAATATACTGTGAGGCTTTCTTTTAAAACAGGTGTTTGGACTACTGATGTAGCAACATTCATGCTGTGTGTGTCACTATTACTGGCGTCTTGGTTGACAGGTTGTTCCGCACATAAGCCAGTTTACATGTCTGCATCGGGATGCCTTTAACATCACGGCCGTGTTTGGAGAAGAACATAGTGTTGATTGTAAAGCACTGCTTGTCACAGCATTATCTGAACACAAATACCGAGAAAAACATGCCATGAGACAAAAGCTTAAATAACCTGGTAATTGATTGTTTGTGATGTTGGGTTGGCTCCAAAGAAAAGACAAGGTTATAGAATCAGCCTCACTGACATTAAATACAACAGACAATGCCATAAATTTCTTCCACGGCATTAAAACAATTTTTTTTAAACAGGAAGACGCCACTGTTGATGTAAGCTATTGCACACACTGAATGAATAAGGCTGATGATGTGATGGGTTGGTAATTTGGTGATTTACAATAGTATCTCACAATGAGTCAGTGGAATTGTTTGTGATATTAATGTAGTGGTCATCAGCCGTAGTTCGGGTGATGTACATTGCTGCAGGGTTTCCGTTCCAAACCTACTTTTGACACCCAATCCTGCTAATCAATGCAACTGCAAAACTCTAATTAGCAGGGCCACCTGTTGGGGTGACCGTATTATAGTTTACAAAAAAAAGAGGACTGGAGGGCAGCAGGAGGCAAGACCATGGAAGACAAATGTCAACATTGAAAGCGAAGTTAAATCCTGGATTTGTCCAGGAAAAAAGTGGAAAGAGAATTTATGGAGACTCTGTCACCACTGGGGTGGTACTCAACTCTACAGAAAGGTTGATCACTGGGGACAGGGATAAAGAACACTGTCTTAGACATGAAATGTGCACCATCATTTTGCACCGAATCAGAAAATCCCATAACCTTGTTTTCACATCAAGGACCTGTCATCATGTCTCACGTTTTGAATGGCTGGCTTTTCTGCAAGTTGGGCGCAGAGTGACTGGATCAAATGTCTGCTAATGTGTGCAAACCACTTAATCGCAGAGCCTGATGACTGTTACAGAAAGGCTGCCATGGATTTCGGTAAACGTGAAATATCCGAGTGCCAGGAGGCGCTGAGTCACTGCGAGAGCGGTGTAAATACAGTTGTACTGTGAATGCCTCGGGTGCCTCACCGAAATGATCAGACCACCAGCCCGGGCTTGTACTATTTACCTTCACATCAGCAGAGAGCAGACTATTTACTGAGCAGTGTTTAAATTAAAAACTCTTCAATGTCAGGTGGTTTAGCATCTGTCAGATTAGTGTCACCTGAAACACAGCAGTCTCTGTCGTCCCGCTGATGGCCTAATCGCTTTTGCCCCAGACTGCTCAGCCTACTTGTTGGCTTAGTTCAATAATAGGACACAGGTGAGCACCATGTCACTGCTAGTTGATCTTTTTTTGCCTGTTACTATATGTGATCTTTTTATTTTGGCCAAAAACACATGTATTAGACTTGACTATTAGTGCAGTCAGACTTTGCACAACTAAGTTGCAAAACTAGGCTCGAAGCCCAACAAAAATTACAGCACAATACATACACAGTAAATCATTTTTCTTGAAACACAAAGGACCATAACCAAGCACTCCATACAGGAACGAGATTGGATGCACCTAGTTGTCTGTCGTTGCTGCTGTGAGCCTCGCTTGACCTTGGAAACAAACGGCAAATCCTTGTGGGACGTGATGCCTGATAAAGCCTTAATTTGCAGCCAAGCTGCAAACAGCGGGTCCATTGAGTGCAGCAGAAGGAGCTCATCCCGAGCAGTCGTGGGCAAACACGGGATGGATTAAGGCATCAAGCATGTGAAAACTGACACTGACATAAATGAAAGCAGCTCAGTCATCTCTCTCTACAAACACGAGCAAAGCTCAGGGAAACCATGTTAATCCCATGGTGACCAGTGAGAGGGAATATACACAGCCAAGAGCACCAGGAGTGGTGGAAGGGTTTTTTTCTGGATTTTTCTTTCTTTTTTTTTTATGAACAACAAAAATAGATGGAGAGGGGAAGAGAGAGAGACGGAGAGAACAGGGCATATGAATATTGTCAAGTTCCCCACAGGGGAGCGGCTGTGAGCTGAGGCGAAGCTTTCGGCCTTTGGAGGTGAGAAATGTTAATCCCGAATTAAACGATCTGGCACTTTACAAAATACGAGACAATTACACGGATAATTATACCAAGCCTTCACACGGTGCCCGTGGGTCACAATTAGCATACTACACGCTTCACACAAGGAGCACTCGAGCGTCTCCAGGTGTGCCTGTTACAGTGCACAGACCTACTGGGGAGGCAGAGGGTGCATGTGTGTGTGTGTGTGTGTGTGTGTGTGTGAGTATTTCTGTCTGTTAAGTGAAGCTTTAGTACAATCAATCTGTTAATCTAATACATGAAGATTAGTTTACACATCAGTAGCTGTCATTTTTTAACACCTCTTCAAGAAAATTTCAGTAATAAAGCAAATGAAACTGAATGAAAAATTATGAATCTTCATTTGAAGAAAACCTTTTTGGGGCAGGATCTACTTAGGCTGATGTAATTAGAGGCCCCAATCCACTGCGTTCTCCAAGAAACAAACTGTGCCTTTGGGAGAGGTCTGAATCCGTAAACATGTTTAATTATGCAAAACTATTCAACATTGTTGTTATTCTCTATAGTGAAGCAGCAATACAAATTGCATAATTAAATCGGCAAAATAAAACAAATAAGAAATATTAACATAAGGTGCGATTAAGAACACTGGAAGAGGTACTTTGAAGGAGAACAAATTATTAGATCAAATTGTTAAACATTACAATCCAATACAAAATATCTGTTTGTAACTGTGTTACATATATATATCCTGTGTTTTTCATGACATAAATGACATTTACAATACCTATTAGTTTCTTTATTTGGAGGGGTGGTGGGGTGGGAGGGTGGGGGTGGTTCAGAAGTTAATCAAGGCCTTGTGATTTTATGCCGCAAATAAAACAGAGCGCATAAAACCACTCTGTAGTGTAATAAGGTTAATTGTGTATATATACATACATATATATACATAAACACACACAGTACTATAAAGGAATTTGTGTTGTTTTTTTTAGAAACATTCGAAATTTGATCAAAACAGCAGTTATCCCTGTCGTATAAATACTGTTTGTCCATTTCTATAGTTTACTGATGATAGCATTGCACATAATGTGCCTTATTAGCTGGTGTACAAATGGCACTGTGCTCCTCAACACACAACGGTGAAGCCCTCAAAAGTAGTTAATTGTCTGATTAGACTAATGGAGACCGCAAAGGCAGATCTTTTGACATGTCATCTGTCCAACTGTGTGTTACAACTGCCTCATGAATACCATCTGCACAGCCAGCTTGGCTTTCCTCATTAGGCCGCCATTATCTGTGACAGAAGAGAATGTCCATAACTACAACATCTGTCTTAATATTATAGTGTAGTGGCACTATATCAAAGGAAACTTTTTTTACCACCAGAAATGGATTAATGTACTGAGGGATTTCATGAACATATTATTATTGTTTGCATGTAAATATTTCCCCTGCACTCATAAGGATAAGGATGCCAGAGTTTTTACCTCCCTAAAGATCATTTCAATTATGATTGTTTGCCACTAAACAGATGTGCTAAAAATGAAGGATGCCACAGAAAATAAAAACAGTTTTGCTTGTCTAAAGAACATTTCAATGAAAGATTTTTGTCATAATGAAACCTCCAACTGATGTCAAGTTTCTGTACACTCTAAAATCCCGAAAGATTCTTAAAGTTACAAAAAGTGGACATTGCTCTAAAATAACCTCCATTTAGCACATCAAATTTAAGCATGCACGTTCAGTATCATGGTCCAACAAGGGACCACTTCAGCACTAATTGTTCCTACAACAACAAAGGCTTCCAAACAACACCCTGCAGGACCACACCTACCTTAAGTGCCTGTAGCTTGTGTATGCTGTTGTACTTTGATGTCTTTCACTCCTCTCGTTGTATTGCCGGCTTTTCTCCAGCTCCTGAAGGCTGCCGCCAGAAACCTGGCCAGCACTTCCTTTCCTCGAGGCACAAGTAGGGAGACCCCCTGCCATTACCTGAGCCAGAATGGCGGTGTGGGGGTAAGACCAACAAACAACTCTCTAAACGAGTCAGATTTGATCTAATAGGCCCAAGGCTTGCAACAGGCCTGGGTCGTCACTTTCAAACAAGTGTGACCTGCTTGCTAGGAAGTGCCAACAATCAGTGATTCGTGTTCATAAATTGGCTTTACAATGTGCGCTCCAAAACATAATTTAGGCCCTACATTCGTCATATTTCTGCCTCATTAGTCATAATTGCAGCTCAACAACCAGTCAAGTGCCACTTTAGAGAAAGAATAGAAAAATCCAGGAGCAGAAAGCTTTGTCCTAAATGCCCTGTCACTGATGAGACAGGGCTTTTAGGACAGTAACCAATAACAGCTAGCATTTGTCATACCAAACTGCTGGACACATGGTGGGCCTCCATGCTGGAATTTATGCAGGGCAGCATGGACCCGGGCCTAATGCTGCCTACTCTCATCCTGGTGCCCAGTTCTCCTCTCTTGTTCTCCTAAACAACTGTGACTGTTTTAATTCAGCTCACTGATTAGCCCGAATCAATTAAAACCACCACGCTGGGCTCGACAGCAGCACAGCGTGGGGCACTTAGAAACACATTCATCAGGCCCTGCCTCTTAATCACGGTTTAATTACAGCACGGCTCCAAAGGGATGGAGGAGTGCTTTAGTGCCGGACTCCTGCTCCCTGCTATGGGGAGAAAAGGAGAAGTTGAACGTAGGGAGCAGGAGGGGAGCTTTTTACTTGAGGCCCACTTTACCTCACTTAGGTGACAAAAAATAGGCCTAATTTTATGGCCTTAATTTAAGGGCTTTAATCTCGGGGCTGGCAATATATTTCTAATTATGTGCAATTAGGCTCTTGAACCTGTGATTTCCAGTAAGGGGGGAAAAGAAGTGCTTAAAAACGGTGAAACTACTTTGTCTAGTTTGTTAGACATAGCCGTGGCTGAACCCACTTGGTCATTTGAGAGATTTGCTGTTGATTTGAACAAACTGAAAACATAGCAAATTGCAGCACAAAACCCTTTTTTGTCCTTCTTCCCACCTAATGCCTAATGATGGAGAGATGCTATCCAAGGATATGAGGTATCACTAAGCTAGTGCAATCCAATTTCAAAGCAGGGGAGGATAACATTATGTCAAGGGGAAATCAATAATGATGCAGTCCGTCAATTAAAGCTGCTTTTACCCCTAATCCTGCACTCGCTGTGGAGCATCTCTGGAATAATGGGGGGGGGAAAGCGAATCGCTTTAATGCCATCTAATGACGTTACCCCGAGAATAGCCCCATACTGCTGGGAACAAGCTAATCCAGGCCGGGTCTTTTCGGAGTGGCCGTTTTCAAACTAGCCGCCACTCCTCCCACTCCTAAAGCCCTCATGGAGAGCGAGCACAATGGACACCTGCAGGCATCCCTGTCAGCCCAAGCTCGCAAAACAACTGCCTCATTATGAGCCGCAGCACTGGGGCTCACTGTATTAGCTGCACTAATTAGGCCAGCACATGCTGATGACTTCCTCTTCCCTGTCTGTATGCATTCCTATGTCAATACAGCTTTTTTCACCTGACCATTAATGTTTAGGAATACAGTAGCGTATACCATCAAAACAGCTCATGGAGTGTAACACAGTTACGGGTAGGCTAGCTTGATTGAAAATAGAAGAATCTGACAGAACAGGCCCAAGCCTGAGTACACTTTTATGTAAAATAAAACATTTACATGAACTAGATGATGTGCATCAGCATGTAACTGACTGTGTTACTGCTGGAATTGAATCCTGTCCCATTAACTTGCATTGTAAGTTACAAATGTTCAGATTATTAGATATAATGTTTTGTTATGACAGCATATTATAAAAGCATAACTCAACTGTATTTGTGAGGCCATAGTCATTGAGTTAGAATGTGTGTTGTAGTTACATTATAGGGGTTTACAGGTATGGGACAGGGCATATCACATGTACTAGACCTGAAAAGCAGCCTAATATAAATTCAAATCTCTTTTGTCCACCAAACACACCTTTCCCCAATATCTTCAAATCAAGTTTTGTGGCAGGTAGAGGGTTAAGGGAAAACATAACACAAAAATGGAGCAAAAAATGAAAAAATAAACTTTCCCTTCAAAGTTGAAACAGATTGGAAGTTAATTGGTCACAAGAATTATGCCTAAGAAAATATTTACTTTATGTCATATGTTGGCAGTTCACGTTGTGTGACATTTAGCGCGAGATGCGCTCCTCTCCAAGCACTTGTAACAGATTCACACACAAAGAACGTCCAACGATTACACAGCCCATATCTCTCTTCTTTTGGGAGTTGGATGAACGCTTGCCACTGACTTGTCTGGGGAGACACACTTATTTGCGAGTGTCGGCGGAAGAGGTAAGGCATCTCAGCATGCCAAGAAAAGCCCTCGCAAGGGAAAGAGTGGAAGACAGATGGCCCTTCCTTTTACAAACAGTGTTTGGTGCACTTGGAGAGACTCTGGAGATAGTTTTCAGTAAGCTAAGAGTCAGGAGAAGCAGATGCCTGTGCATATGGTTTTCTTCAAATGATCCTTCTTCATCAGTGGGTTGAAAGCCTTAAAAGTTTTTTTTTCTCTCTCTCTCTCTCTCTCTCTCTCTCTCACACTCTCTTTCTCTCTCTCTCTCTCTCTCTCTCTCTCTCTCTCTCTCTCTGTTCTTGCCTTCTTCCCAGCCTCCTACGAGGCTCCCAGCTTGTGATATGGGAGGCTGAGGGGTCAGGTATCTTTGATTTGGAGAGCCAGATAATGTGGAAGACAAAATAGCGCTTAAGCGGATGGGCAATATCAAAAACAGGCAGGCCATTAATAAAGCAATTAGTGAGGGGGAAGTGGGCGTCCCTCATCCCTGTCGAACACTCATTAGGGGCCAGTGTGTGACAGATTTCACAAAGCAACCTTTTGTAGGCTTGGCTTACTGAGACCCAGTCTCCTGCTATTCAGCCTCTCCAGCTCTGTGCCTTTTGAGAAGAACTGAAAAACTCAAGCGCAGTTTTTTTTTCGTTTTTTTTCTTTTTCTGTTGCGTAACAGACTTCTAAAACTCAGAAACCATAAGTAAAGTCCAATTGCACAGATCCATCTTAGAGAACTAATTTAGCCCCAAAACCCAAAATGTATTTATGAGTTACTAATTATAAGACAAATTACTCAGTAACTAATATGAAACTCTAGTTATGAGTGTGAGCCTGCAACAGAAGGGTTCTACGTTAATTAATTCTGCAGTTTTTACAAGAGAGTACTTACCGTATTTTTCGGCCTATAAGACGCTCCAGAATATAAGACGCACCCAATTTTCGAGGAGGAAAATCTAGAAAAAGAGCGTCCCAAAACTTTTGTCCACTCTAGATACACAACATCTCGTCTCATTTTAGTCAACGAAAATGAAGAGACACTTTAGCACAGTTTTTATATTGTAAACCACATTTAGTCTCTTATTCTTATTCGTCAAAAAAAATAAATTATAGATTTTGTTTCGTCATCGTCACATGACCAGCGTCTCTTTTTTGTCACGAGGGTCAGAGACGTCTCCACAGCAACTGTACATGCCACAAATCCAGGCTGCAGCACATACAGCATAAAAAGAGGACTGCGAGCAAGCACCACACAAAGTTAGGAGGAGTTTTAATGCAGGCAAAATGTATATTCGTTGGAGAAGACGCACCAACCCCCCCTTTTGGGTAAGAAAAAGTGCGTTATATAGTCCGGAAAATACGGCACACCCTCTATGTATGTGCTGAATTGTTTTTGAGCAAGACAAATATTTTTTCAGGGGGCAAAAAGAAAGTTATTGGTTTAGTGTCTGATGTATCTTGACTGTGATTAGTAAAGGGGAAAAATAATAAAGAACATATATATCTTTTATTATCTATTGTTATGTGTATCTATTTTTCTATGTACCTATGTAACTATGTATGTATGTATGTATCTATCTATCTATCTATCTATTTAGTTATTTATTTATTTTAGTCATCTATCTACAGTGCTAAGCAGACTCCTTAAAGGGATGCTTAAAGGGAATAGTTAAGTGGACATGGATTAACTATGTTACCTATCAGTACTGTTTATACACAGCATTTGTGTAAATAGCATAGTGTATTTCACGTTGGGTATTTCTGCAGATTTTTATTGGGTTGATTTTGAATGTAGAATTTTGCCTTTGTCTTTGTCTCTGTACACAACAAAAGTCATTTCTTCCAAGATCAATATAAATTTCTGTTTTTGATTCTGGTTCTGATTTTGCCTAAATTTCAGTGTTAAAAATGATAACAACTGGAAACTTTTTTAACCTAGGCTTACAGATCAAAGGGGTCCAGTCTCATCTCTCAAGTGTTCCTGCAGGTTTTCATTCCAAAAGCACAAAAAAGTTCTAATGATCAACGAAAGTCTGTGACTGATTAAACTAGAAGACTCAGGTGAGCTTTTGTCTGGAATAAAAACCTGCAGACACACCCGTCCTTCGTGGACACCCCTGGTATAATATAAATAAATGTCTTAAAAAGTCTTTCTTTGGTTTATATAAAAAAACACAGAGATGGTGCATGTGTCTGTACAGCAGGTGAAAGTTAATTGGCTGTTGTCTGATGCACCTTTGTCGTTAGATAGGCCAGGCAGTGAAAATAATATTTCATTGCATAACAGACATCTAAAACATCAGATGTGGTAAATTAAAAATAAAAACATTGAACGGTGTTCAGCTTACAATAGAAGGACTTTGCAGTTGTTGCAGGTGGAGACTGAGCAGCAGGTGAAACTTAATTGCTTTGTTGTGTGACGTGTCATGTTTATTGTTTAGGATTAGAAGTGTGTGGGCAGTGAAAATAAAACACGCATCTCTACTTTTTCATTGCATAAAAAACGTTGATGACTCGAAATATATGGATCTGCCACAACAATGGCATCAGGGCCAAATTAGATGTTGCAGATCAGCACTGAGGAGCAGGTGAAAGTAAATTGGTTTGTTGTCTGATGCGTCTTGTTTACTGTTTATGATCAGAAAAACGAGAAGGGAAAAAAACACACATGCACACACACACACACACCAAATAGAGTCAGTCATCAGGCAAAATATTATCATTTGCACTCAACACAGTGCTCAGGGCTGCAGCGTTGATGGATGTGTGCAGGGTAAAAATACCTTCCTCTCCCTGGCAGAGGTGCCAAGCCCTGCGGCAGAAAGCAGAAAGGGGGCGTGGAAGCTGCGCGGAGCTCGCCGGCACCTCGGAAAGGCCCAGAGCAAACAATCTGTCGTGACAACAAGATGGTACCTTCATTATCAGCTCTCTCGCCCCACACCTTGGCGTCATCAGCAGGACGGGCTGACAGCTGAGGTGCCAAAGCCGGGCGGGCGCTGCCGCTCAGCACTCTGGGAACGGGCGCTGCTCCCGCAGTCCCTGCTGTCCCAGGTGCTGCTGATCACACACACACTCATGAATCCTCACTCACAAAAGAGTCACACTGCATGCACGCTTAATGCCCTCATCCACACAAAGCCACACACTTCGTTATAGATCACAGCTTCTTCTGTCACAGTAATTGTGTGTTTGTGATATGGCCTATAAACGCGGCACAAACTTTGCTATCTTTGAAAATACACATATTCTAGTCACTTTTCACTTTCATCACATTCATCTGCCGAACATTAACCAATTAAACCTCAAGGGCCTGTCTGGGGGGGATATGCTTCTGCTCTTCACTCTCCTAAATTGTCTGTATAGCTTAGCAATTAGCATAATAAACCCGGATTGGTTTACTGTGGTGATGTGCTGTAATTTAATTGATCCATATTTTTGGTCTAATATGTGGCCTACAGTTTGACAATAAAAACTGAGTGACGAACCCTCTGTGATTGGCTGAAACTGGAGCACCTGCAATGAACTTTGCTGCTTGAATCCAAATCACATGAATGATTTAACTACCTTAGAGACATGGCCATTACGCAGCATATAGTTTTAGTTATTGAGTGCAGCCCCTGGCATGTAATATATACATCCATGCTAAAACTTTTAAGTTATTCAAATATACAGATATCACATTGTATATATCCAATCAAATCAGCCATTAAAATCCCTCAGAGATTGCATTACATCCCCTACACCAATTAAAAAAAAAAAAATGTATAACATTTTAGGCGAAATTAAATGTTGCATTGAATTCACATGATTCAAATGTACACATTGGTTCCATGCGATTAAAAATGGTGCATCAATACAAATGGTGCCAACAGTAAGTAAACTGTGTTAATGTGCTAATATGACATTCAAATGGAACACGCATATTGACATTTCAAATAAATATTTTATGCTGTTACAAGATGAACATTAGTAGGTTGTAAATAATACGATTTAGAAATTTAAAGCATAAGAAAAAGAGTTTTTTTTTTATTTAAAAAAAAAAAAAATTCTTAAATTAAAAACGTTTACAACCTTAACAATGTCTGAATATTTCATGAATGAAGCAAAAGAAATGGTGAAAAAGTACATAAAATCCTTTTAACATTAAGTTCCTGTCCTGAAAAGTTACAAAGAGACACAGGCGGAATCACACAGGTAGAGTTTTGTTACGGTTGGCTAATTACTCGGCACATTCTGACCTTCAGTTAAGCTCCTCAGGTGTAAATGTTGCTCATTTCCTCTGTGTGTGAAGAACAGAAGTGTGGGGGGGTGCAGGGTGCGGGGTCTGGGCTGTGGACTTCCCCCTGGGGCACTGCAGGTGTGTGTAAGAGAGAGACAGGCCATGCCGGGGCAGCACCAGCATAAAGGAAGAAAAAATAAACAAAATTCTAGACAAGAATGTCACATTAAAACGCCACGAAAGCCAAAGCTGTTTTAGGCGCTTTTGAACGAGGGCCCTTTAAGGGACGGTTGTGCTGATTCAGGAGCTTTAGCTGGAGTGAGAGATGGAGGAGGAGTGTTGCGAGTGTTTGGAGTGTGTGAGCTTGTGGATGATATGTGAGACCCATAAGGAAACCCCTAAAGCATGGCATCCGGTGTGTGTGTGTGTGTGTGTGTGTGTGTGTGTGTGTGTGTGTGTGTGTGTGTGTGTGTGTGTGTGTGTGTGTG
>JBBKCR010000031.1:6135472-6148122 GCA_037577295.1 Ladigesia roloffi | reverse complement strand
ATAATAATAATAATAATAATAATAATAATAATAATAATAATAATAATAATAATAATAATAACAATAATAGAAATGTACAAAGAATAATGGAACATTATATATATATAATCGTTATTGCCCAGATGCCTCTGACAATAGCACATAAACTATAATAAGCCTTTCTTCGTTGATAAATGTTCGTGACTCTATGCATGTGTGTGTGTTTCTTTCTTCACTCACTCCGATGTATTTGAGAGTCCGGACCGGACAGAAAACACTACTGTGGAGCTTCAGTGAAAGTGAACTCTTATAAACTGCTGTAAATCTACAGCCAAATCGTGGTCAATTGCTTTTATGAACAGCACAAACAGTGCGGCGGGATGTGACTGAATAAACGCTCTTATTTCTCAAAGTTCTGGGTGATGAATGGTGTGTTTTATTGGGGGTTTGTGTGAGGGACACACACCTGTGTGGCTGCACTAATTAATTAATATTAGAGTTCTGTTCGTTCCACATGTCTCCAACCTGTTCTAACAAATACATACATAAATACATACACACGAACAATGAAGAAGGGCTGAACCACAAACTGAATCTGCTTCACCACGCGGTCTGTTATTGCTTGTGGGTCTACAGGGGTGAAGTGTGTCTGTGGTATTTTTGCTCAGAATGTGTTTTTTAATCTGCAAGGTGCGGTAAAGTGTAAGTGTGCGGTATAGTCAGAATGTGTACAGTCTGCAGGAGTGAGGTGCGTGTATGGGTCTTGGTCAGGAGTTGTGCACAGGCTGCAGGGGTGAGGTGGTCTGTGTGTGGTTTGGTTAGAAGGTGTGTACATTCTGTGATGGAGTCTGAGTGCACTGTTCTGGTCAGAGCCTGAGAGTCTGAGGGATTGAGGTTCTGTGGTCCTGGGTATCTGATGGTCTGAGGCTCTGGGGGTCTGAGAGTCTGAGGGATTGAGGTTCTGTGGTCCTGGGTATCTGATGGTCTGAGGCTCTGAGGGTCTGAGGGTTTGATGGTAAAGATCAGAGTCTCAAGACCCTGGACAGATGTCATTCCTTTCAGGGCGAACAATTGTAGCTTAGAAGGCTCACAAAAGCCCCCCTCTTCTGGATCTGGTAACCCCTCTAAAGCCCCCTCCCCAGGCCGCGGACCCTCAGAGCGGTTCCAGCGCTGCCGTCCAGCCCGCTAGCTCCCTCCGCATATAATTAAAAGCTTTCTGGGCCAATTCCGGCCCCTCGCCCCAGACTCGAGTGGTCATTAACAACTATTAATTTCGCCTCTGGCGGCTGATCCCAGACCGGGTTCTGCTGAAAGGCCCGAGCAGTTGGAGGTTTTGTGAGACTTTTTGGGTGTGAAGCCGAGCTAAAATGTGATTATTGTCCCCCCGCCTGCAACTGAACTGAAGTTAAGCCTCTTTGATAAACCTGGAGCCGGTTCGGCTCTTTTATTCACCTAAAGCTAAAGATCCAACGTAAATATATTCTGAAGAGAGTTTGACCGATCGGACTGTGGTTTAAATGGTCAATAATTTAAACAGACAATAATTTTACCTTTTTTTTTCTGGAACTGAAATGTGTTAATCGAAAACAAAAGAATAAAACAGAATTAGAAAATAAAGCAACACTATTATGAATAATAATAATAATAATAATAATAATAAAAATAATAAAAACAATAACAATAATATTAACAACAACAATAATAATAAAAACAATAACAATAATATTAACAACAATGATCATAATAACGATAATAATAATAATCATCATCATCATCTAACAATAATAATAGTATGGTTTGTTGAAGTGATTTGGTTCACATTCTTTCAGTATATATTTTAAAGAGAACTAGTCTGAGAGAATCTGCTGTGAGAGGAGTTCTGGGATGACGTAAACTCGGCTCGAGACTGAACAGCTTAGCTCCAGGTTTTCGCGATCAAATCTGTTTGTCTGTACGAAGAGCGTCCTCTAGCGTTCAAAAGGAATTAAAGTACAAACTAATATATATATATATATAAATAAAATAGCTTCATATTAGAGTGCGCACTAGCTTTAACGATCATTTTCAAAATCGTTCTCTTTCCATTTTCGGTGCCTTTAAATTTAGCTAAGTGAATATTAAGGTGAAGCGACCCTGCAATTGAACTTAACATGTCAGTCACAGTAGTAAGCTAGGATGGGTAGATATATGTTAATGGGCACCAAACGAGAGTCTATGAATAAATATATCATATATATAAAAATATATTCAGTGACTAAATTTCTGCCCTTGTCAGTTCTGAGCTCTGATTTAACTCTTCTTACACGAACACTTAAAGTAAGAGAAAAGTGATTAAGTTGAGAATTACCTGAAAGCAGCAGAAACAAAAAGCAACAACCTGCACTGCAGTCATCTCCATTTTACACTCATCACATGAAAGAAATATAATAACAATAAAAATAACAACAATAAAAATAATGATAACAATAATAGCAATAATAATAATAAGTATTTAGATAAATCAGAACTCTACAAAATACAGCGATTTTAGCACCATGACATGGGGTTGCCCCCCTGCAAACAGCACTGCAGGCTCTCATGCCTCTCAGGAAACATGAATGTAACAACGTACCAGGACATGTTAAAGAAGAATTTATTCTCAATTGCCAATAAACTGAATCTGGGGAGAAGACAGACATCTCAATAAGACAAAGACCTAAAACATACAGCAAAAAACCAACTCACGATTGGTTTATAAATGTGAAGATGATGCTAGCACGGCCTAGCAAATCTCCATAGTTGTTCATGCGTATAAAAACACCTTTTCATTTTTATAAAACAAAGTGAAAGACGAGTGTAAATTTGAAGTGCATTTATGCATCATTACAGGAACAGAAAATGTATACTTGTCCGAGGCCCCTCACGATTTACTTACCTCGGTCAATAGTCGATGCTGCAGGCATATATCCCTACCAGTGAACAATGCAATTGGAATTTAAAATCCTGACAATATCATCCTAAATGATATTTAAACACGGTTATACAGATTGCAATACAGTGGTATGAATAAAGGGCCATAACTTATCTACCTTCTTATCCAAAAGGATAAAAAGTGAGCTACCTTCACATTAGTTTTTAGTCACATGAAGGCAGAGGCCATGTATTTATTCCTCAAGTGTTCATGTCTGTGTTACTCATCCACTGGTCGTCATGTCAGGTAGTTACATTTCCATCTCATGGTAGATGCATGGCGTTCAATTGCACTTTAGGTTTCCTGTCCACCTATGGGACTAGGCATCACTTTATTTACTTACATATAAATGCGGGCGTTTAGGAGGGTATTTTTATTAGACTGACTGCCTCTTAAAAAGAAACTAGAAGCAAATGTCACAGCTGAGAGCATGTTGGCATTACCTGTACCCTAAAAAAGGAAGGCCTCTGAACCACTCCCTAACAAATTGGTCCATGTGTTTGTCACCTTTCAGAGGTCCAAAGACATTACAACTTTCTCGAAATAACAATGCAGGCATGCCGATTTATAGGGACAACAATACACTGCAAAGATTTAAAAATAAATGTCATAAAATCACAAAGATAAAAAAAGAGACACTATAGACCTTAAATAAAAGGTAGAATAAAAACAAAGCAGGTTGGTCTAAAGCATTTTATATAAATATGAACGGTGTGCAAACGTACTCAAAGTACCTTAAACCAACTTACAAATATGAGAGCAATGTCCTGATTGAAAAATTCAGTTGAATTCAGCAGAGAAACATACATCTTTCAGGAGTAGAGTTAACCAAATAGGCCATTGCTACAGCTATACCGTGTGAATCTTGACATTTAAAAATTCTACATTTGAAACCTCATTGTAGTAACATCACTGATAAGATCTCAGTGCAGTACCTGAAATTGGTTGGAGAGTTCAGTTCCATCTGTCAGTTCCATCAAAGTCTACCAAAGTAATACTGTCCAGTAGATATAAAGCCTCAGAGAGGAAGTCAGTCTTTGTCATGCTCTCTCCCCATCTTACAGTAACCTAGCCAAAGCATTACTCAAGCAAATCTGGTTTCAGCAGTGTCCCAGTACAGCAAGAGAGTTGGCATCATTCTGGCATTACATGGCGTTACATGGCACTGCATGCAGGGCTCAGGTATGTTAGCTGAACTGGCACCAGGGAGTCTCGCTGACGTCACATTCCAGGGAGGTGCTGATGACAGTACAAGCGGCACCATTGATGGTCAATTCCTGTCTGGACTCCACCTTGTAGCGCAAGTTGGTCAGTCCACCCTCTGGGTCAACCTTGAACTGTTCCTGTTAAAAGACACAAAGGGATCATCAACGTTTGCAAGTAATTTTGGTTAAGTGTTAATTACTTTAACAAATTAGCTCACTGAGACACTCTGGCAAAAGATGAAGATTTAAAGCTTTCAATTGATGCCATGTTAGTGTTAATGAGCTGAATTTTGAATTTTACAAATTGCAAAAAAAAAAAAATATGTTAAAAAGTGAACCCAATTTAAAACATTTAATATTCTACTCTCACAGCAAAATAACAACTGCCCATGACTACTAAGTAATAAAACACAAAACGCCGTATCTGTTGCCCTCTGCTGAAGGAACAGTAATACCAGGTTAGTAAAAAGAGTAGGTTCTCATTTCAACATTTGATATGCAGCTTCCAATAATCTTTTTATGTCCAGTCAAATCTGTCTCAAACATTTTATTCATAACATACAAAAGCCCAAATACAACATACATTTTTTGGATTTAGAGTTCAGCATTATTTTTTACCTGCTTCTGTGAGGCGATCCTCTTCTGGTCTCTCTTCCTCCAGGCTGGGTCGTGAATGTGCCTGAATGTTTTGTACCCTGTGTTTATTCCCTTTGGCCTAAAAAGCTGCATGGAAATAATTATTAACACCATGAAAATCTGTGGTTACTCTTTTTAACTTTGATTTTATGTCTAGATAGAAGCAGCATTTTTCAGCCAGCAGATTTAATCTCTGTGTTTCAGTACCTGCAAATCAGCTGCTCTTAATCTTCTGAAGAACTCGTCATCTTCCCTTCCCCATCCCCAAAAACGATTAGACATCCCGTTGCACTACAAGTAGAATAACAATCACATTAAGTTGGAGAAACCTTTCTGTAGTGCAAGTGACTAGCCAGATTAATCAACACATCATACCATTTGATAGTGTTTCTTTGTAAGCAGCAGAATTCCCCCCACATACGTCTTATAGTGATACAAAGGATGAAGCTCTGGTGAGGCTACATGGAAGGGTCCCTCCTCTGGGAATCCATAGTCCAGAGCTTCATTCTGAGGCAATAGATCCACATCATGCATTGCAATGTAGTCTGTATCATTGCCGCTCTCCTGGTAGCCAACATTAATGAGAGAGGCTCTGTTAAATATGCGAGAGAGAGGGGGGGGGGGGGGGTGGGGGTGGGGGGGGGTGTATTATAGTTACGCTGTAAGCAGCTTTTAATTTTATAAATAAAGTATGGCAGGGATGCACAATATACTGTATATAATTTGTGATCTCAGTTTTGTTCTCTTTTTTGAGCCCAGCAATTGCTCTGATGAAACCCAGGTCTCGACAAAAAGGAAGTGAGAGAACGCCAGAGATGTTTTGTACTGGCCATACAGCTACATTTTAGTATTCTATATACATTTTCATCCTGTCATGAACATGTTATATCCTTTTTATAGTATTTTCTCAAGAAAAATTTTTTTAGACAAGGACTATGGAAATGACCATTACAGTATCTAGCAATGTTCTGCAGTATTTAAGGCCTAGCCCATACATGTACTAGTAATGAGCTTATTAACATATTGTAATATAAAAATTAAGAAGAATAAATAAGAACAAATATTTTAAAACCTAAAGTCATCTTAGACCTAAGAAGGACACGCTCAGTAGAATTGAAATCCAAAAAAGAAGTAATGTATAGTAATCCATAGCTATTTCTAAAGTTTTCTATATGAACCCACACTGCTGGTGTCAAAATGGGTTATGGGTATGCTGGAATATCTAGTTCTTAAAAGACAAAAAGCCTCAAGAATCCAGATGGGAAAACATTCACTACAGACAAAGAAAGAAATGAGAGGCATTATAGTTAGTCTGCATTATTCTAAAGTGAGCAAAGAGGAAGTGGACAAAACTAAATCCTTATTTCAGCACAAATAAGTGTGAGCAAAACTCTTCCCATACCTTTAATGTGTGTAAGATGGTGAGCCAAATCAAATTCAAGAATTTGCAACATATAGTAGACCTGTTGTAGTGAAATGTGTAGTTTGAAGCGTAATTAAGGTGATGACAGGGCAATGCAATAATATATAAAAGCTTCAGATAAATTGTGATAAATCTGAAGTACTAATCACAGGCTTGCTACTTGGTTGGACTTAAGAGTACGAAAAAATTATTGGGCTGGGTCTTTATGAAAGTTCCAGAGAAAAAACTGCACATAACAATTAACACATCTGATTCTGAAGAACAAAACAACATACTTACCGAAAATGATCCACCTGGTTAATAATGAGAATCTTGTGTCGAATTTTCTTTTTATTGAGGAAAGCATGCATGTATGGCACAAAAACTAGAAGTTCTTCAAAACGTTCTCTGAAAGGAACAATAACAGCCATTTTATGAGGCCCCCATGAGGGGTCATCGACAGTGGGGGTCTGCCTGTCAACGGGGCAGGGCTGGTAAAGAGGGGGCCCATCCCGTACGGCTTGGCTCAAGTCTCCAGAACAGCTGAGTTGCAGCCACAGAAGAGACCCAAGGACGAGCACCATGCAGAGGCCAAAGAGCTTCAGGACTGTGCATTTCCTTGAGAAAAATCTGAAGCAAGAAACAATGTCCGGGCGTGAAACAGAATTATGGGTGTTATTATTAATGTGAAACAGAGATATGGGTGAGTAAAAACACAGCAAACATGAAAACACAACATATCATAGCAAACTCAAGGGAAAACTAATGGTTAGAAATATATCACTCTACAGTGCAGGCTTTCATCAAGTTTAATGCCACTCACTGCTGTAAATCAAGGAGGACCAAAATATATCATTTTTTAGATAAATGTTTAATGTAGTATGAAAACACTGTTTAGGTTTAAAACCATGCCACTCCTTCCAAGTACGTTATGTAAATTATGCTGCAAAAAGATCATTACATCTCTTTTTGTGGTGTAAATAGCAATGGCATCTATTTACCAGTTTCAGTTCAAAATGGTTTGGACCGCTTTTTGGACTGCTCGCTTTAACAAGAGCAACAGCTACAAGTTTACTGCTGTTTTTGGTACATATGAAAGACTATTAAATGATTTTTTATTTGTTCGATCAAGTTTGACTGAAATGACAAAACAAAATTGCTAACTAAATACTAAACTTCACTCACTAGGTTATGTACTTAAAACAAGAAAATGTGCAACAAATATGTAATTGTTTTGTTTCTCACCAAGCCACAAGCAAGCATTCACACCATTTACCATCTACCAGATGTTACTCACAGCACATCTTCACCCCGAAGAACCTTTAGATTTTCACTTCTTGGAGTTTATCCAGGAGCACAAAGCAAATAGTTTCTCAGACTACTTCACAGCTATTTGTAGATGGCTATAAGTGAAAGCGTTCTTATTTACAAGTTATCACACTGTGTCTAATATAAGAAATGTTCAGAAGAAAAGACAATGCGAAAGAACCACTGAATTTTGTGAAATCTCAAAATCAGATAACGTTATTGATCATCCTGGAAGAAATTGCTTGTAACTGCACAGTCACACAGAGAGCAATATCAAATATAAACTTCTATAAATCTAACAAAAACCTGTACATAATCCTCAATATGTAATACAATGTTATATACACAAAGGATGTGAATAAATGCAATAGATTATATTTAACTTTACTGTAGGTTTCTTATAACTCAGAAGGTAGTATTTTACTGCACGTATTGGAGCTCAGTACATAATTAATGTTGACATGAGCAGTGATATTTACGTGGTAAGACTAGGCTATTGCACATAAAATGATATTGCACTTAATGAAATGATTCAACACACCTTTATAAAACTTCACATGTCAAAATAAAGATAAAGGTCAGAATAATCATAAAAACAGTAACCTATTACAAAACATCACGGTATTGCACACAGTAAGACAAACATAAATATAAGACAAATTAGCAAGACAGTAATGTGGCTCACCTTCTGTCCTCTTTAAAATACAGCACCGGTTTTCTCCGTGAAGAGTACATCATCCTTGTTTATTTTATTTGTTTAAAGACTAACTGTACTAACAAAAATACTCCCAACACATATATAGGTCTGTAACATTCACCTGGAATAAAGATCTGGAAAACTTAAACAGCTCCAATTTTCCTCCAAATTTCACCGACTAAGACATTTAAAGACCCCTTCCTTACATGACAACACTGACAAAACACCGGACAAGTTTAGAGCGATTTTAGTGGAGTATTTAGCTCATTTTAAGCTGGAAGAAGCCGCTCTGCCTGCCTATGTGAGCTGATCCAGTTAGGACACGTAGCGAGAGGAGCTAACCACTATAATACAGAGAGGATCCCCACCTAATGCTCTTTTTACCATTATTCCGCCAAGTCATCCCCTCCTACAGGTCTGGTTACATAACACAGAGTGTCAACAGGTAAATGCAGCGTTTAGTTCCTTTATCATACCTCAGTTGTGCTAAAAAAATCCCCCAAATAAAACTGTGCGGCATAAAAAAAACACGCTAGCTATTTTCATCCAGTCCGCTCATCTAAAGCGTTCCGACAGGAACAACCTCATGAACAAATGTTCCTAGTCTTTAAGATCAGTTTTAAGTGTTGGGCAAATTTGTGCTCTAGCAGTTAGGGAGTTGCCCCTGCGATCATATGGTTCTGGGTATTAATCGCAGGACTGCTAGTTGCACCACTGAGGTACCCTAGAGCAAGGCAACGTCCCCACCCACTGCTCAAATTGTTTAACAGGCAACCCAAGTGTCCCGGAGGTAACAGGTGTTATGCCGAAAAAGGCATGCCTGCCGTAGTATGCATCCCCCTCTCGGGAGCGCGCACCACAGAAACCGCGAGTGGAAACATTTTTACGTGTGAAAACTATCGTTTCTGTTTATGTAAGTTCACAAAACATAGGTAACATATTATACAACACTTTATTTGCCTAAATATGGTTAAAAATTACAAATAAACATGATAAATCGCGTTTCTAAAACCAGTTTGCGACTTGCTCCTTAGTAAATCACACTTATGTTTTGGTCGATTTCGGTCGTTCAGAGGAGCAGACATACATTTGGTAACATAATTGTTGTTACATAATAAGCCATGTGCAGTAGGTTTGCCACACGTTCTGGTTTTCCCGGGATTGTTCTCTTTTTTTAATGTCTGTTTCGGAAAATTGATCATCTTTCCCGGGACACCAAATTTTTTGGAGCAAAGGCGCTTAAATTTTTAAAAGTAGGCCTATTCCCTAGTTTCACTTTTAATAAAATCTACGTTCTGCTCATGCAATCCTAGACTTTCTTACGTTATCTTGATCCAGCTGTCAGAGGCAGGCATGCGCTTATTTGATTGGTTAATGCAAACGTGCGAAAACGAAAGTTGGCATTAACATATTAGCATCACCTAGCAAATGCCAAGAGCAGAATTTTCAAACGAGTGAATATTTTTTCTTTTATTATATTTATTTCTTAATTTAAATTTGATTGGTGTATTGAATACAATAAAGAAACAAACATACAAATATATAATAGTATTGTATTTTTTATTAAAATATGACAGTGGTAGCCTATCCCACACACACACCAACCGTCGTCACCACCACGCCCCCCGCCATGCCCCCTTGTCCCGGTTTTTCTCAAATGTAATGTGGCAACGCTAATGTACAGCAACAATGAAAAACTACGTTCTGTTCAGTCGTTTTTAAATTCCTGGGTCTCGGTATCGTATCAGGGATGCCATTTTCGGCATAACACACATTGTCTCCCGCACATTGATAGCGGCTCCCTAATAAAATATCCTGGAAACAAGCGCGACCTCACTGAAATGAGTTTTGGCAGGTTGGGATGTCTGGTTTAATAGGTTATATGCAGAGAAAATATTTCCCCATGTGTTGTGCTGTGTGTTTACATTTGACTGTAAGTGGCCAGTTTACTTTTTCCAGGCCCCAAGCTCAAGACAGTTTTGGTTTTTAAAGTTTGATATTCAGTTGATTTTCAGTGGATTTTAACATCTAATATTGGTAGTCTAGTGGTTATGGAGTCACTCCTGCAACCAGAAAGGCATGGGTTAGAATCACAGGCCTGCTAATGGCACTCCTGGGCTATCCTTGAACAAAGTGCTGTCACCACACTACCACCTGGGCACCCACCGGTGGTGGCAGCCCACTGACTCCCATGGAGCACTTGATGGCCTAGCGGTTAATGAATTGCATCTGTGATCAGAAGGTTGTATGCTCAAATCTGAGGTATGCTCGAGCAAGGAATATACCAGGGAAAATTTTTCAAACTGTGTATTGTGCTGTGGTGTATACAAGCAAATTTAAGTGGCCACTCAGTAGAGGACTAAGGCACACACTGCATTTGATTTCAGAACTAAATAAGCCAACTTTGGACATAAAATTTCTCTCAGCAGCTTAACTACATTAAGGCATGTTGGTGTATATTCTGCCTTCTTTAAAAAGTCACTCCCTGGGTGCTGGTTAGCACTACGTGAGAAATTGCGGTGCATGCCTTAACCAACAGTACCATATACAGGGGTTATCACAGCAGTAAATTAAACTGATTGAATATACTGGTTTGCAAATACATCCCTGAGAAAATGCAGAGATTATGTGCTGATCAGGCAGTGACACATTTCCAGTCAGGTATATGAGAAAATATACAGGGAGGACATTACAACATTGCTTTACTGTTAAATTTTCAAACATTAGCGAAAATAAGATTCAAGAGACTACCATTTAACTGGAGGGAAGCAAAAGCTTTATTTCTGAGTGCAACCATGAATATATCACAACACTGTCTTTCCCTCCTGTGTCCTTATTTAAAAAGGTTTAACCCTCAGCCAGCAAAGTCTGTGTACCCTAATGTCTTCCAATTACCCCCCAAAAAGCATGTCAAAACTCAGAAAATGGGGAAAATGAACAAACCTCAATCAATGAAAAGAGGGACAAGGACATATACTTTTTCAAGAATTAAAAATTGCCACCACCAAATCAACAGAAGCATCTCAACTTAAGCCTGTGAGGACGAGGACATACATTATGGTGTTAAAATGGGCAGCTCCAAAGTGTGACTGAAGTAACAACTTCAAGAAATACCTGAGTATCTGAGCACACAACAGAAAAATGTCCATCAGGTTGGAATGAAAATACAGCTAAATGCAGGCTGAATTACTAGAATACTCTTAAAAGTGTGGTTTATTTAAAACGCCTTAGAATTAACATCGCTCCAGAAAAGAGGCAGTTCATAAGATGTGCTGAATGCTTTTTAAACCTGTCCTCAAAAAAGGCTGATTGAATTTTCAAACTAATTTGAATCACAATTTCACAAGTAATTTATGAAAGATTTTTTTGTAATTCAATCAATTAACGTTTAACAAAGGTAAGAAAAAATGCTGTACCCCAGACTGCAGAAAGGGTACTAGAGCTGTAAACGACACTGATACAGATTTGGCTGGGCATTTATGCTGGAAAACAGCTTATGCTAATTTAACCGATGAACATTAAATAAACATATGGACATACATTCACTCTGAAGAAACCAAACTTTAAATACTTCACTAATCACCAAGTAACAAAGAATGCTTTGTACAAACAAAAAGACTCAGTGAATTGATTTTTCTTATGTCTAGGGATGAGCATGTGCATTTACAGTGCAGGACGATTTCACATACAAAGCTCTTGATGCAGAAAACTGAACAGTACTTTCCAACTTTAATAAAAATGGAAATTTGTTATTCTAAAAAAGGGATCAAAAAATTCAAACTTTAAGAAAAAAATCAGATCTATTCCTTTGTCTGTGTTTTCACCTGTGGTGGAAACAAATATTCCAAAATAAAAAGAAAGTGGTTTTGCACCTTAATGTGAGACACTTTGCAAAAAAACTCATATCTTAACAATGTATTGCTGATCATATGGACAAAGAATGTTCACTGTTCTGAACAAACTGTATTGCTCACACCTCATGAGGATGTGGCACAGAAATATGTGTTTGAAATAAATCTCAAGGCAAGACAAATAAAACTGATAGAGGGTGTTTCAGCAGTCTAGACTTCTTGAGCACACTGTTCTACCGTGTACTGCACAAACTGAAAAAAAAAGACTCCAAACACATCCTACACTAATTTCTTGGCCTCAAAGAAACTCTTCAGATGTCTCATCTGCCAGAATCCGATCGCCACCAGAATCAACGTCTGGACAATGGACCACCACAGCACTCTCTGATTGGTGCTCTCACTGGTTTGTCTGAACCGTTCTTCACGGTACTGAAAAAGAAACAGAAATCTCTACTGTAAACATCAGTCTACTTCCCAGTAATAATGCATGTGTAAAAAGAGGGACACTCACTCTCTGGTAGTTCTGCTCCTTCTGGATCTGATCGACCTGCTCCACCAGCTGGCGCACCCTGAGCTGCAACTCCGTCAACTTGTCTTTGGCAGCAATCTCTGCATAATTATT
>JBBKCR010000031.1:6081268-6114000 GCA_037577295.1 Ladigesia roloffi | reverse complement strand
TTATATTATATTATATTATATTATATTATATTATATTATATTATATTATATTATATTATATTATATTGAAATAGTCCTTACTGTGCCGCTAGATGGCGTCCTGTCACAACACTTGAGAAAAGCATTAATTTTGCTCTTCTGCTTTCAGTTCTCAGCAGACTCAAGAGGAACTGGACGAGACGACAGGCCAACTTTTCGGTGTCTTTTTTCCGTATTACAGTTATAGAACCTAAATTTTGTCAAAAATGCTGTTTTTGAGGGTAAGTGAACCGGTTTCCTTGAGCTCGCCTTTTTAGCTAACCGGGTCACTGTTTTTAGCATGTCGGCTAGCTGTGTTTACTGTTGTTGATTTTGTGTCTGGGATAAAATCAACCTCAGAAATGTCCAGTCTGTCTCAAATAGTCGTCGCGTAGAACTTGTCCTTACATTATTTTGTTGTTTATTAGTTAGTATGAGTGAAATTCCCCAATTTGTACATTAATACCACTGCTGGCAGTGTTGTCTAAGATTATTTATCTATCGTAATGCTTTTGTTTAGTAACGGAAGTCCTCTTGCACATGTTTTTATGTTTTTGTTACAGGCTTGAACCGTCAAGAAACTTCGTTTCTATAAATGACAGCTTGAACTTCTGTGTGTTGTTCGCTATGCCGGCTTTATATTAACCCATAATCTTGGACTCATTAAATCCTAGGTGATGATTTATTAACTATCAGACACAGACGAGTGGCTAGTGTTCGAAAAATACTAGAGGTTGTATATCTACTCGTATGTTTTCCTTTGTAGAAATGTTTTCCTGATTAACTTGTATACTCAGCATTCCTGTTTATCTCACCAAAGTTGCTTAACTGCACGTCTTCGGGGATTTATCTCTTGCTGTCTCTCTGAGCCCAGGCTTACCAAAGACAAATACTGGACATTTATAGACCAATTAACCAGCCCAGGGCTAAAATAATTTATGTTTTATGAAGGGAGAATTGAGACTTGTTTTATTACTGGGAGTCGTTTCTCGTACTTGATATCTCTGGCATAAGGCATCCTTTTTTCAGATCAGTGACATATATACCATGGAAATGGAGGATAAACCTCCAAATCCCAACTCTTCTGTGCCACCACCACCTATTCCAATAGGTCCAGCTGTGGCTCCATCTGTACAACTTGGGGTCACCATAGTTTACACATGTCTTTATGGTAGTTTGTTTCTGATAGTGTATATTCAGCTTTGGCTATTGCTACTGTACCGCCACAAAAGGTGGAGCTACCAGAGTGCTTTCCTTTTCCTTTGCCTGTTCTGGGCAGCCCTTCGTACCACCCTATTTTCTTTCTACTTTGGTGATGCTCTTGCTGCCAACCACCTTCCCACTCCAGTATACTGGCTCCTCTACTGCTGTCCTGTGTGCCTGCAGTTCTTCACACTGAGTCTCATCAATCTGTACTTCACTCAGGTAGGATATGAGAGAGCCGCATTTAGGTCTGTACGCTGTCAGTGTTAATCTCGTTGTTTAATCTCAGTGTTTAACCTCGTTTGTTTTATTTTGTCCTATTCCAACAGGTGTTGCTCAAAGTTAGAAGACTATTCAGCATTGAACCCAGTAAAGGATTGTGAGTGGCTTTGTTTTGTTGTTTTTTGTGTTTTTCAATCTGAGTAAATAAATAATGAGACAAAATGCAATTAATTAAAACATTTATTTCAAATAGGTGGGTGGCTCGATGTGTGTATGCATCCATGAGTGCTATCTTCCTGTGCGTCAACATAGTTTGTGCCAGCCTTGGAGAGAGAGGGAGCACAGGCGGAGTTGCGGACAAAACCTGGAGACTGGTCTTGATCCGTGTATTAGTGAACGACTTGCTGTTCATCGTAGAGGCTGTGTGTCTTGCCACATCCCTGCTTTTCTTGACCCGATTCTCTCACTCCACGAGCCCCTACCTACACAGCAAGGTATCCCGCACACCCAGAGATTGACTTATTTAAAGATTTAAACATATTCTTTTAGTAGAACATGTATTAATATTTGAGATATTTGTTGGAGCATAAAAACTACCAACTAAGAGTTTCCTGTTTTTACTGTAAGAAAAGATAAACTGTCGTAGATAAGAATATTAGTCCCAACAGGGGGGAAATTTGGATTGTGCAGCAAAGTAGAAGCCGCATAAACAATATAAATAAAGCTAAACAATAAAAAATATATATAAAGAACTGTACTCTATGCAAAAATTGCATTAATGTTTGTGCATAAATATAAATCCTTGTTTTTTTTTATATTTAATGGCAAATATTTAATGTAGTCATTAACCTATAATGTATTGTACATGCTATGCTTATGTTCATGTTATCAATTTGTTTATCTCTTTATTACAGGGAACCACTGTTTGCCGGACAGCAGTGCTAGGAGCTGGTGTAATCTTACTCTTCTCAAGCAGAGCATGTTATAACCTTGCTGTTCTCATCCTGTCTCAGAATCACAGAATAGCATCCTTTGGCTTTGACTGGTACAACATCTCAGATCAGGTATGAGGCTTCACAGATATTCTAATATATTCAAAGAGATGATGGAATTATACAAGTCTTTAAATGGCATGTCCAATTCTCTTTCAATTAAGGCTGATCTTCAGAGTGAACTTGGAGATACAGGGTACATAGTATTTGGTGCTATCCTTTTCATATGGGAGCTCCTTCCCACCAGCCTGCTCATTCTCATCTTTAGAGTACCACGTCCTCCTCAAGAATTGGTACGGTGTTGTTCTGTTTAAAGCACTTTCATGTAAATGTTTGATGATTTCAACTAATCATTCAGCCTTACAAATGGATGTCAGGAGCTAGTAGTCATCAGTTTTAAATACATTATTTGAATTATGGTATTAGACAACAGTACTGTTTTTCTTCCATTGTTAGCAACAAATGTTATTGACTGAACTATTTCTGTAATGACACTGTGTTTTTTCTTTTGTGTTGTTTTGTTTTAGAGCTGCAGTCCAGCAATCAATACTAGGGGCCCACACTCCTATTTCTTTGATGACCCACGAGGGATGGATGGTGACCCAGGTGCCACTTGGTCACACGGCATACGTCCTAATAACAGGCATGTTAACAGATAAACACATTTCCTGAAAGACCTACAATTTAGGGATTAATTAAAAAAAATTTTGCCAGGTCAAAAAGGTCTATAGCGGTTTAAATACTGTGGTTGATATTTCCCTTGACATACTGATCATAAACCCCAATTCAAGTATGATTAGAACCAACTTTGTCTTTCTTAACAGCTGGTTCGGTTCCAGTGAGACGACTCCACTCCTCTTCAACAGGACAGATCAGACAAACCAGCATCACTCCCTCTACTCTACACCACAGAACTGAACTTTCTACTGGAGAAGAGGTTTTAGGGATTGACTCTGTTCTCAGGCAGTACTGCATCAGTACCTCATCCTGTGGTGACCAATTGGTATTTGCACTGATGCCCTGTATGCATACTTGCACCTTGTATTTTCATTTTTTAAATGATGCTGATAAAATAGAAAATGTTAATCAATACATATACCAGCATTTTAAGGGGATATGCAGGTTCGACCCTGTTTACATTAAGGACCAACAAAAGGCTATTTTTCCACTCATTGCCATTTTATTTGGGTTAACAAAGGTTAGTGGAATTGACTTATCTGATATTTTGTCTTTTTTTCAGGCAACTGATTAATATATATTAATTATTTTTAAATGGAACATTATAAGGGAATTTGATCCTTTTATTTTTCTGTGTTAATGACATTTTATTAATAATTTAACTACAATAATTATATTGGATTCCATAAAACCTGTAGACTTAGGATTGTTGTTGTTCCGCATAGTACAAACTCTTTGTGAACGACTGGGGAAAAAACAATTTTTTGACTTTGGAACATTTTATTCTGCAGTATGTACATATTCTATTAAAACACTTTATACAGTATGTACATGTGTTAATTTACTTTGCCACATTTTATGTAAGATTTCTCCCCTCATAGCAAAATTCAGATCTAAAGAAAATTCAAATCGCTACAAATCATCAAAAGCACAAAGAATGGAAAAATATCCACCTTTAAGGACACATGGCAAATCCACAAATCATCCTCCTATTTCAATACTCATTCTGTGTAACTGGTTGTAAGAACCATATTCAGATGCTGAAGCAAGAAAGAGATGAATAATTTCAAAACAAAATTGACCTGTGGCATGTCTTAGATTATTGATTCTGCACTTATGTACTGGTCTTCTGAGTATCTTCACAACACTTTCAGATGATCTTTGATACGGACATGCTGTACTTTAAATAAGATCTGAACATATAAGAGCCCCTCGGGAAACAATCTGATCTCAAGCATCCAAAGTGCAAAAGAGTGTCAGACATGTATTTCTACTGTAAAAAGTCCTTTCAGGTACACCACGGCAGGTTTGGTTGGTGAATGATCAGTGGTCAGGAGGCGGTGTGGTTTCCAGCTTGCGCAGGCGGCGCCGTCTCAGCTCTGCAGCGTTCGGCTCCCCATCGTCCTCTCCTCCCTCTTCCTCTTTCTTCTCGTCTTTCTCTTCTGCTGTGGTAACATTAGGCTGGGAAAAGCCTGTTGCTCCATTCACAGGGCCGACTACAGAAAGGGGGGCAAAAACACAGATATTGCGTTACTTTTTAGTACTACTGAAATTCAAGGTCTGCCCATGTATTCTGTAAATCACTTACTAGTTTGTGCTCCGCTCTCCTGGCTGGACGCCTCTGCTGAGGCAGAGGACTCAGTTCGGGCTGATCCACTGGCCTCTCCAGGGCCGTTTTCTGACCGGGGTGGACTAAATAGCAGAAGAAGAAATAAGGAAATGAGGAAAAACTGAATAGGTTTTAGTGGTTGAAGTACTAACAGTAAGCAACTTAGCCCAATTTGACTGGGGAAAAACTCAGACCTGAGTGTGGCGACAGTGGTGAGGTATTGGTGGATGTTGAGCATGGCAGCATCCAGCAGCGTGTGAATATTATGAAGGCACTGTAGCCTGGCCTCTAGACCCCGCCGGCCCTCCTGCTCCAGTTCTCTCAGCTCATCCTCTGACATCGTGGACAGGGATGCCGGTGGAGGAGGCATGGATGACACTTATCAGAGAAGACAAAACTGAGCTCAGAACAAGTTAACATAAACACTATGGACATTTAAAAAAACAGATTTTTCGATCATAATATTTATGACTTTGGATGAATCAACTTGACCTGTATATTTATCATCTGGTATCAAAAGAGGGCTTAAAAACATAAAAAATAAACATTCGTGACTGAGCATGCAATGTACACAGTGCTGGGACAAAAGCAGCATCATCTAAGCATAGCTGTGTGTGCAAACATTTAAAAGAAGTTATTCTGTATACTGGTTATGCTGATCATCTGCCTAAAACAACTCAACCCAATCAGGCCTGTGTCACCTCTTCCTGGGTAGTTCAGGACAAAATAGTTCCTTATGATATTCATTGCTGTTAATGCAGAAGTGCAGAAAATGAAATGTCAAAAATGGTTAAAAAGCTCATACCTATTCAACAAGGTTGAAAAAAAAAAAACCAGCATATTTTGAGTATATAACCTGTGTGGAATGTAGGTTCAGTGATCGGCTCAAGCTAGAGGTCATACTCACTAAAGGGTGGAGGTGGGGGCATTGGCAGCCATGGTGCAGAGGGGAAAGGTGGGGGCATGGAGAAGGGGAATCCAGGCACTGCGGCTCCAGGACCAGCAGTAGCACCATCTGTGCTGGGCTGACTTGAGCCACTAGCCCCTGAATCTACAGAATAAAAAGGAAAAATATTCCCAAAGCTGATTGGATAAAAATGAATATTTTTTTGTATCTAGAAATGCATCAGGAACCAAATCAGCTATTCTTCAGCCTAAATACATTGAACAATTTACTTGCACAATCACTTCATTGCCCAAGTAATGCTAATCTTTCTAAATATTTCTAATAAATATTTTAACTACCATTATTAAAATTATGTTTACTATTTATATTGGTTCTGCAACAAGCCTTCAAAGAATAAATGACTGGTCAGATGAAAATCTACAAATAAAATGATATTGTTATAAGGGTACAGCATGCGGTTCATGCTAAATACCTGAGCCCTCCTACTCCCAGCTAATGGAATTAGCTTGATAACTCTGAAATAAGCTTAACCTGGCGAACACAAGAGCACACTAATGATAACTGGAACAAATTTGTGATCCCACTTGTGCTGACATGCAGTTGTCAAATTAAACTGTGACAAGTGAAACAAAATAAAAATGCTAAGACACCGTTTAACCAACATCGCTGGTTTTCTCGTTAACCCAGATATTAGAACACAGCCTTGGACTGGATTAAATCTTATTATCAGGAGATAATGCGCACCTGCCCCTGTAGTTTGTGTCGCATCCGAGCTGGTCTGTGGAGTAATGGTGGCAGGTTGGGTACCTGGTGGCCCGGCAGGGGGAGCAGCACCAGGGAATGGACCCCAAAAAGGGAAGAGACCTGGGGGGAAGTGGGGCATCATACCTGGTGCAACTGAAAGAATATAGACAGCAGTTAGAAAAGGAATCTGTTCCTAAACACCATCAAGCTGAACAGTGAAAATCATGGTTATTTTAATGGTAATTGTAAAAGTGGCTGCACGTTAATACCATTAGCAGCTGGAGGCGGAGGAGCATTAGCCGGGGCTGCGGGAGCTGCAGGGGCTGCTGGAGCAGCTGGAGTGGGAGTTGGATTGGGTTGTGATGCTCGTAGAACATCCATACGACAGGTGGGACATGTCTGCTGCCTCTGGAACCATGAGCGAAGGCAACTGCGCCACAAAAAAATCCTTTGTCATTGTTATAGTTTAGGCAAACCTCGACTAAAGAACTACCAAAAAGCTCAATGAAACAGCTCTACCATGGTCCAACAAGAATAAAAACAAAGCACGGATAAGAATAAATGCAGACAAAACACACAGTGTGCAAGCAAAAACACGAGCAACAAAACTCGACAAGACATTATTAAGTGATGTTGTCAAAAACAGCTACAGGAAAAAGAACAGCAACAGTAAAAACAGTTTTGATTACACTATATTCTAGCAGATAAGGCATGTGCAAAACTGCAAATATGGAGTTAGACAGCAATGCATAAATAATTAGCAGATGGGCACATTATTTATAAAATAAATAGTTTTAATTAATAAAGGGCAAAGTCTGCAAACTGCTATCAAACATCTAATAAACCACATGCTGTAGATAAATTGAAGCAGAACCTTGAGTGAAATATATGGTTGCATGGCAGTTTCTTGGCTCCGGTTACCATCTCCTCACGACAGATAATACACACATTGTCAGAGGCCTGCAAATCCTCAGGAGTGGCATCTGGATAGCTGCAGAATGCATAGGTCTGAGTCACTCAACGTGGTCTATTTCCATACAAACTAATGTGCAAGTAGTTCAAACAGACTTATTGAGCATTTTTAGAGGCTCTCACAGTGTGTTCATATTGCGAATGGCTCGCCGAGACATAATTGCATCCGTCACAGCTTTCTTAAATTGCCTGAAGAAAAACAAAACCCCAGAAAATTCTCAATGAATCACAAAGAGTCTAACAGAATATCGGTATAACAAATTAAACTTGATTCCCTCACCTCATTGCGAGATACATAGGTCGAATGGCAAACAGGGGGAAGGTGTGTACTTTGATCATTATCGTCATGAATGCCATGTACAACAGCACTTTAATGAAACCTGGAGATTAGAAACGAGACCAAACTGTGTGAAAATATTTCCAGTGCTGTTTTCATGTTCTGACAGTCAAGGTCGAATGAATCCTACCTGTGAAGAGCTCTGTGTAGAGCATGTAGACGGCTTTATTTTCCCACGGGTTCTCACTCTGCAGGTCAATTGTATGCAAGGAGTACTTAATAAAGGTGGTGAGAACCATAGTCATGAGAATTGCATACTGAAAGAAAAAGATGTCACACAGTAAGAGAAAGTGTATAAGACAGCAAGAAAGAAAGTGTGGAATAATGATTTAAACCTAACTTTGTGCCTAAATTTGCATCAGAAGACAAATCAGTAATTCTTCAGCCTAAAGTCTACATGTAACATCTCTTTATTCCACAAGTAATGCTCGTCCCTTTGAATATTATTAATAATTATTTTAATACCATTGATTAAAATTATGTTTACTACTTATATGTATTCTACAATGGGCCTTTGAGGGACATAAATGACTGCCCAGGTGAAACTCTGCAACAGAAATATCTTGCTTTTCAAGGCTACAGCATGTAATTCACACTGTATACTGGAAAAAAAGATGTCAACAGTACAAGAAAGTGAATAAGAAAGTAAGAAAACAAAATTGGGGATAATGTTTTTATCCTATCTTTCTGGCTTTAAGTTCTAATCAGGGTCCTAATGTTCTGGCAGATTTGGAGAACATTCTGAATTCTCTAAACTGCTGATGAATTGTTGCGTGTTACTCTGTAAAAGCTTCTAAAACTTGTGTGAAAGAATGCTGTCTATCTTCCAATAAACTAAGCCTCAAATCAAGACACAGCCCTGAGCAAACACAATCAAACAATGATCACCTCGAATCCAAAGACCAGCTGTACTGAGGCTCCTCTTGTGATTATACTATGGCAGGCGTGATTGACAAATAGGAAATCTAGCACTCCCAGTAAAACCATTAGGGCTGTGCAAAAGGGAAAAAAATGTCAGGGCGACAAAACCACAAAACATGATGCAATATCAAGGCATGCTTTCAAAATAAGGTCTTAAATCATCGCCTACAATTCTAAGAGCAGGTGCAGCCTCAACATTTGCATATGGTGAAAAATGAAATGCAAAGCCTATACTCTTGGGAAAGAGCTCAGTAACATAGAATGAAATACTGAAATTACTGGAAACAGTTTGTTATAGTGATCGACCGATCACTTTTTTATTACCGATACCAATTATTTGCATGTTTATGTGACCGATAACCAATATTCAGAACCGATATTTATTTACTATAATACTTCTGTTTTTGACACAATTATTACACCACCACTCAACTGCAAAAACTGTTTGGTGTACAATAATCACTTCCTCCTTGCATACAAATCAAAAGTAGGGGTCTAAAAAAAAAAAACCAAAAAAATACTTTAAAAAAAAGGACAATGTTATTAAAGTCTTCAATAGTGCATAAACTACATATCTACAATCTGCATAAACTACATATCAGTCATTTATGTAACACATCTAATGTGTGCATTAATAGCTGTTATGTTTAATAAAGTTTACTAAATATAGGAAAGCAAGTTAGTATTCTTTACTTTTGCACACAGTTTTCCCCTCAGACGCTGAGTTGAAATGGCAATCATGCGTGTAATTCTCAAAACGCCCAGATGGCGGTGTTTATCGCAAACCTGATATTACATAACCGATAACCGATTATGGTAAAATGCTTAAATATCGGGAAAAATATTGGTAAACCGATATATCGGTCAATCTCTAGTTAGTTATATGTAATAAGTCAATACACCCATTTGTAAGCAGACTTAGATTGACATAAAATGCACCAAAATGAGCAAACAGTAAGATTTAGACGAAGATGAACACACTTTATACTTACAGACAACTCTAAAATGGAAGACCCATGAGATATTTGGACTCCTTTCCATCTAAAACAAGAAATTAATTATCACATCAAGCTATAAGAAGTGTAAAAAAACCCTACTGTTTAAAAAATGACCCAACTGTGTGTTTACTCACAAAGTCTACCCTATCTTCAGCAAGCCAATGGAAGCACTTGAGGAAGAGCAGCAAAGTGAAGAGTGCCACAAAACGAGGGGAAAAGTCATCCCTGAAAACTGTAAAGGCTAAGCAGGTCTCTGTCACAGCGTACCAGGATCTCTCAATCAGGTGCTGAAGAATATAAGGACATACAGAGGCAGTGAGAAACACAAACCCCAGAGAGCTTCTTTGCAGAACATCCTTAAATCTCCCACCACATATTCAGCTGCACACATACCTCCATCTCTGCTGCTCTCAACTGTCCAAAAAAGACCTTTCGCATGAACTTTCCCAGCAGAAAGACCAACACAAATGCCTGGATATATAAAACCTGGCAAAAAGACCAAGTGGTTTATATTATCATATTAATATTAATTAGGGACTAGGTACATTAACATACAGTGTCCAACACTGTTCTTGCCAACACTTACTGTAACAGAAATAGTTCCATATTCAAGGAACCACCAGAAATATTTTTATTTTATGGAAATCACATTTCTTAAGTGAAACCTAAACAACCTTTTTTGTGTTGTGCTGAATCCACTTGGTGCCCATTTAAAAGATGAGCACTAACTGGAATCAGTACAACACTAAAATGCCCCATAGTTATATAGGTTTCACTTAGGAAAGCAAATACATTATATCAAATAATTAGAACTAGAGTTGTAGCTACTAATCAGCTGACTGAGGTTATTTCCAAAACTCTGTCATGCTACAAGTAAAAGTGAAATTATAAATGCCAAAGCCAAGCTGATGCTTTCAGTTTTGGTGTACTGGTGCTGATAACACAAGCAATGATAACTGCTTTCCTTTTATAAATGTTCAAGCAACAAAATGGACTTACTGCCATACTAGGACTGCTTTTGGTGAGGTATACCACTGTAGGGTAGAACTGGTGCTTGAGGAAATAGGCATGGGCGACCACTGCACCAGTCAGTGCCAGACTAGTTGCTGTTACCAGAGCTGCTCGCACCATTTTGGCGCTGCATGAGTAAAGAAATACAACAAGACAAATTGAGCACAGAGTTTAGTATCATCACAGTCAAACAAGTCACAGCATCAATAAAAATACCTACAAGAGTACAATCTTTAAGGAAAACCTGCAAAATTAGTTCATTCACTGATCACTTGTTACAGAATGTTCTCATGAATCAAAAGGAGATGCTGAATATGTAACAACCTAGAAGCACCACATCTTGACCTCCAACCTCAAACTAATTTCCTGTATTTTTATAATACCCCAAAATTATATACCATCAGGCACATTATAATTATCATACATGAACATCTCAACAAAGCTTGAAGACCAATTAGGAATAGAAAACATCAGCCATTCACTTAACAGCTGTTGAGAGTCTGCAGGCCCATCTGAAGAAATTTCTACTTTGCCCAAGTACTCAAAGTGTAACTTGTCATTACAACATTTTTCATAATAAACGTCTAGACTCTAACCACAGTTACAAGCAAGCTACCAGGTACCTGGGATTTCACATCAGGTTACACTATTTTCCTAACAGAAAGTGTGCTTAGAATGGTCTAATGAAGCAGCAAGCAAGGCTGTGAGTATGAAGGTCAGCCTGGAAGCTGCACATCTTGACCTCCTGCCTCAAATACATAACTGTACTTTTGTAACATCCCAAAAGCACTAATAATATTATAATAAAAATAGTAAATACATCTTTCAGCAAAGTTTGATGGCCATTTAGGCACAGGAAACATCAGCCATTCACCTAACAGCTGTTGAATCTGCAGGACTGCCTGCACATTTTGCCCAAGAACTCAGTCTGTAACTATCAATTAATATTTGCTCTTTTGATGATAATTATCTAGATGATGACGACTGACATAGTCAAGCCATCAAGTACCTGGGTTTTCATTTAAGGACATAATACAGTCCAGATTCAGTTTGTCGTGGTGCCACTGGTTAGGACTTCTAATGTAGCTATATTATTAGAGCATTCAAAGCAACTAAGGTGTCTAGTATTGTTTTATTTACACTAGTTCTGTTCTAAAAAAAATTGTTTCTAAATCCAAAAAGTTACACAATAAAGAAAGCACATCCTGACTTCCTGCCTCAAAAGACATTACTTTGCCTTTGTAATACACCAAAAGTACTAATAAGTACTTATATACTTATATACCTAAACAGGCTCTTGGCTTTTTAGTGTTGTACTGATTCCATTTAGTGCTCATTTAAAAGATGAGCACTGACTGGAATCCGTGCCACAACTAGAATTACTTTGGGTTTTATTGGTTTCACTTAACAAAAGATACACCTTATATCAAACCATTAAAACCAGAGTTGTAGCTACTATACAGCTGACTGAAATTAGTTCTACATTTCTACTGTCCTATAACGCTAGCAGCAGCTAAGAATCTGTGTGCGACAAGACAGAGCTATCGCATGGTTGCTTTGCGTTACAATGCCTTTTAAATTAATAAACTAACGTTTCGGATTATGATAAATTCTCTGCATGACATTAATTGCAACATCATTTCGTCTAATGGCTGAGCTGGGCAGTTAGCCTCCAGCTAAGAAGCTGTGTGCAACAAGGTAGAACAACTGCAAGGTTGTTTTGAGTTAATACGCACTTTAGATTAATAGATCAATATTTTAGGATACAATAATGCCTGTAAGTGAATAATTTCAAATTAATGTAATCTAAACCCTCAGATATGTGGTTATCCTCCTGCTGAGAGGCTGAGGGGCAGTGCTCAAGGCTCTGGTCGGGTTTGGCAGGGCGGTCTCAGACAGCTTACCCCTCGCTTCTGCTCCACAGGGCACCGAGAAACCGAACCGAGACCAACTGAAGGGCTAACAGCGATGAGCTGCACCCGCTGAAATTCAAAACCACTGTTCTTCCATCCAAATAACCGATATTTCTGCTCCCAGTTATGTAAACCAGGCACGAAGTCCCGGACTTGCTTCTCGATTACGTGTTTATTTTTCGCTTGCTCCACAAAAGGCCACCTCACTTCCGGCGTTGCCACGCCTGGGTGACGACCACAGGCGTTCTGACCAATCAGCGTGCTCCAGCTCTCTTCAAAGTAAGAGCTTTCATAGGCCGTGTCCCAAATACACAATATGGACGATAATATTGGGACAAACCTGTTTTTTTTAAGAATCAGAAAACTTTATTGTTGCAGGAGGACATTGCTTATGACTGCAAAGACAAGAACAATATATAACATAAAGTCTAATAACAAAACCTCAATATGACATTTACTATGCTATAAACACAAAGGCTAGAGTATAAATACTATAGATTAGTTTCATGGTTTGGTCTAGGACACTTACTCACAGTGAAGGACAATTTTATTTTAAATAAAGTGTTCATTAGGTTTTAAATATTACCAAAAAAAAGGTAGACAAAAATATGAATAATACCAAGATACACTTTGTGGACAAATGTATTGGGACACACCTGTTTTTTCATAATCAGTAAATAGCTTCAACAAACACCCACTGGGTTCCTGAGCAAGAACCCTAATCCCAAGTTGCTCTACGGAGACTGCCCCCTGTAGTTAGGGATGACTGTGCCCCATTGTACAAAGCGAGGACCATAAAGAAATGGCTGGATGAGCTCAGTGAGAAATAGAGATTGTGGTTCAGGTCTGCTTGTGCAAATAATGTGATAACACAAATGCTCTTTAGAATGAATGGCCACAAATTCCCACAAAAATGAGTTAAAGCTGTTATAGCTGCAAAGATGTACAAACTCTATACTAATGTATGTGTATCTGAATGCAATGTCATTAACTGTAGGTGTAATGATCAGGCATTCCAGTACTTGTGTAAATAAAGTGTAGCTCCCTGTACAATACATTTTGTGCACAAAGTATTATGTAATTACAAAGAGACACCTAAGATTCAACAACAGTCTTAATTAGTTAGGCTTAGGCTTATAAGGTCTTGGATTTACTGGTGGCTGGGGCTATTTTCTGTCCACCAATGCTATTATCCCAGTTCCAAAAAGTCCATAAAGTCAGCTTGTATTTGTTCTATACAGTGCAACCCAGTAAATGTGCACCGTAAAAATATTTGAAACACTTTCTTTTTAAGAAAGGTTCACTATTTAATGAACTGAAAGAACTCTATATGTTCTGCCAAAAAGGGCATTCACTTGATATCAAATTACAATCTGTGCCCATGTGTGGTGTAAAAAAAGTGAAAAGAAAGTGGTTCCTTTCTATTTGCCCTTTTTTCCACAAACATTAGACATTTTGTTCAATAACAAGGCATTTTGTTCACCAATCACAGAATATACAGCTCCAGAATAACCAGCATTTCTTTGAGTATGGCAATCATTCCAAGCCTGTGTCCATTAAATTCCTGTACAATTCTGCTTTATGAGGTACTGATTAGTGATTACTTGAATCAAATCTTATTTTATGAGGGAAAGTATAAAACAGTGCTGTAAGAGGAAATTACTTTCAATTTTTTTGAGTGAGCAAGAAATGTATTTGAAATTATTCCATTTCTGTAAACACTGAATCATTCTCTTATTTTTATATTTTGTTATTTCCTTTAAATTATGCTTTAAATAACAGTATGTATTTGGAAATTAGAGTAAATATTCCCCGTTGTTCTTAAAACCTAAGGCAAATATGTTCAGTTCAATAGTTCACCTGAGAAAGTCTCTTTTTTTCCCGGAGCTATATTTAATATTATCTATTGTGTGAACATAATGTTAGGTACATGCTATCTATATCTGTATGTCTGTATGTGGCAGCTGGTGGTCTCCTGTTTAGGAAGTTCGTCCTGTGATGAGAACGTTATGGGTTCGAAAGCCTGGACTGCTTGTTGGTGGCAGCCCACTGCTCCACTTGGTGTTAAATGCAGAGAAAGAATTTCACGTTGTTCACACTGTGTACCGAACTGTGGTGTGTTCATCCGTGACTATAAGGGGGCAATTTATTCTAACTATCGAGAGAAAGGTGTTTCTGCAGTGATTCGAGCCCTGGTCTGAATATTTAACACATGTAGCAGGAAACTGGGCCGTTTACTGCAAAAGACCTACAACCATGTTTGTAAGCTAACGGACATTTTTCCATCAGCCGATTATCCTGTTGGATTTTGGCCTTTGTATTACTGGAATAAACACATTGCAAACGTTAGTAAATATATGAAGGCATAAACACAGCTTGTTCCTCTCTGTAAGCCAAACTACAATCGAACAACACTAGGGGGAAACCCTTGAATTGTGTTACAGACTGTCTGAGACTATTCTTTGTCTAAACATCGCAATAACTCATTTTTAAAATGTATTCTGCTCTCTTCACCATCTCCAACTTTATCAGCTCACATGAGAAATGTCTAGACATATACGCAACAAATTAAGGTCCCAGGTCTGTTTTTGTTTATGCAAGCAAATACAAATATTGGGAAGCCTAACTGAGAGAGTTTAATAACATTGCATTCAAATACATAGTCTTGTGAAAAGCGACTATGCAGTGAAAACAGATTCCACTCTTGGAAAGCTTTCCTCAAGATTTTGGTGTGTTTCCTTTTTAAAGTCACGCAATGATGTTGGGTTGGAAGGCCTGGCTTGAAATCCCCTTTCCTGTTTATCCCAAAGGTGTTGGGTGTGTTGAGGCTCTCTGTGGGCCAATCAAGTTCTTCCACACTGAACTCATCCAGCCATGTCTTTATGGAACTTGCTTTTCGCACTTAAACACAGTCACGCTGGAATATAAAAGGTTCTTCTCTAAACTGTGACCACAAACTTGGAAGCATGGAGTTGCCCAAAATGTCTAGGCATGCTGAAGCATTCAGATTGCCCTCCACTGGTTTGTCCATATAGTGTATATTCTAGAGTGCTAATGTGTCAAAGCCTTTAAACCTCCAAGGAAAGCAAATATTACACCCTAGTTTTGGGGATCTTGGGGGTCCTTGATAATATATCAATCACAAAATATGTCTCAAGCCCCCTAAAAGATTTTGGCTTTTTGGCTCAGGGCAACAAGATGCTACAAGGGTACTAAAATACCATGGCATTTTTAATTACAAAATAAAAGTGTTATTTCATCAAATTGTTTTACCAAGCCATGGGTTAGAGATTGGCTGCACTGTGTTTCTGTTTCTATATTTAAATATGATTTGTTTGCCTGTTAACTGGACACACTGCAGTGTTTAAGTCCTGATCTCACCTCACCTGTTGGTCTTGGCCTGGATTCCCTTCAGTCTCATCCATGACTCAGACCCACTTCATCAACCTTCACACATTCCTTGCTAAAACTGCCATGTTACAACATAAAATTTTCTTTTTGTGAGTGGAAAATACATCGTCTTCTAAACTTACCCTGATATACACCTGCAAAAACACAACATGTTAAGATGTGCAGTGGATTTATTGTTAACCTTACTAAATTAACTAAAAAGAATAAATATAAATAACAATATACAGGACATACAGTATATTAATGCGCTCCTTGTAGAAGCCCAGTATTACTTGTAATTCCCATTAGAAACTTGGTTTGAATCAATCAGTCCATTAAAATGAAATCAGGAGCTGCTGATGCAGATTCACAAAACCACACAAAGAACCTGGAACCGAACCGTTGTTCTCTTCGCCTGCCTACAAAATGCCAAGTACTTTTTACAAATCTTGGTCCTTTTTACTGCTTTGCTTGTTTGTATTTATTCTAATGTTAAATTTGCAAGCAGAAAGACACAATCAAACACTGAGAAAAATGTCTCCAAACACTTTGCAATGGTGCAAGTACTTTTGCACAGTGCTGTGTATTTGTAGATAATGGCTGGATAGCCCTTTCCACAAAGGGCAGGTGTTGGTTTTCATTCTGTTAAAGCAGCAGCACACATGATGAACTGGTTGAAGAATGAGGCCAGGTAATGGAACAAGTGGTACCAGGTGAGTTCCTGTTTGTGTGGAACAAAGGCACGCGCTACACTAGCCCGCTGCAGATACGATCACACACGCATGATGTGGGTTGCCATGATCTACTTCAGCTTTAAAATAAATTAAAGGTTGGATTGTGTTGACCAAAGACATAAACGCAGGACTTTCAGGTTCAGAGGGTGTAAGAGTACTTACCTTTCAGTATTTATTGAGAATGTTGGAACAACACGGATAAAAGTGTATACTTGTGTATATATATATATATATACTTACATGTAAGTTTTGTTAAGTTACATGGTTCAAAAAGAACCGCACCAAAGATTAGTCTGTTCAATTAAGGGACAGAGGAGGGAGCGTGATCAAAAATAAGAGTAAAATTAAGTAAAAAGGAATTAACACCCAGCAGGCTTGAATAAAAACATGTCATGTGTTATATTTTGTCTAGTCCCAGGCTTTTGGGAGCAGAGAAACATTCTTATAGCCTGCATATAATGGGTTTCAGCTCCACAGCACTACTAGTCATTGTAAACTCAGTTATATGCAGGTTATACACACATGAACCTAACACAACCCTGTAATGATCACCAACCTCTCCACTGTAGCTTTTGTCCAGTGGAGGGCACCAAATTACAGACAACAGGGTCCTCTTTGGTATGAGTCTCCAGGTTTACACTTGAAAAACAAGCACAAAGAATCATGGCTTCATTTTATGGTTGGTTTAATCTGAACTGAACTCAAATTCAAAGGATACAACACTCCGTGAAGTAGATCAAAAATAGTGCTACTCATGCCCCAGTTACCTATGAAGGTTCCATTACAAAGTGAAAGGTGAATTCTTGTTTCACGGCCGATTTAAACAAACTTCTAACTCCTCAGCAAAAGTAGCTAGAATAATACACCTGAATTTTATCAGATAAAGAGATTTTATTTAAAAGCAGTAACTTTGTGTTTTGCCTTAAGGCAATAAAAGCTATAAAAAGGAAACAACTGTAGTGAGCAGAGTCTAATAGTAAACATAAGAGAGACTATGTCTTACTTGAGAATAAATGGGATTAGACAACATAGCAGGTAAAAAGATTCTTATAGAATCAGAAGATTGCCATTTTTGACTGGTAAGGTGAAGATACATGAAATTATTTCAGTTTCATTCAACTACAAGATTACCTACAGATAGAGAAAAATCACTCATACAAGCATAATTTTAAAACAAACATGAAGGCAATTGCTAAAGCAGTAGTTAGTCCATTGTATGTCACTGCCTAGAATTTTCCTCTGCTAAATGTGCTTGTAGCCTCAGTTTTTTTTCTCATTGTCCTGGCTGCTTCAGGGTTCCGTGGCCCTTTCACAGGTAGTGTAAACAGTTCAGCCCTTAAGACCTCCTTTTATTTTAAAATTGGAAAAAAAAAAGTAATAAACAAAAATCCACATAAAAACATCCTCCCAGGGAACAATGGGCCCATCATTAGGAAACTGAAGAGATGGGGTTCACAGGAGAACCCATTTGAGTCAGTACTTTATCCAGCCATTGGAGGGGACCATGCAGATGCACTTCTATCCAACAGGGGGTGCTGGTTACATCTTGTCGGTGGTACTCAGCTCCCCAGCCCTGAAGAGAAGAGAAAATGCAGGTTATTGGAGTCATACATAATGAACTGAAAAAATGTTGACAAAATCACATAGTTGTGTGCTTAAATACCTTAACAAAGCTCATACGAATTGTGCACATTTTCGTTAGTTCATAGACCGCCTCAAAGCCATGATTAACAGACTGAGCAAGAAGCTGGGCAAACTCCTGGTTATTGAAGATCTTGAGGCTGCAGCCACTGGGGATCTTGCAGACGGTGGTTGGGTGGAAACCATGGTGGTAGTTGCAGTTCCTACTCTGGACAAAAATGCTGGTGTCGCTCAAACACTCAGCATACACCTCTCCTCCAACATAATAGAGGTGAACACCTAAGATTCATCAAAGGAGAAACCGGAGAAAAGAGATGAAATTCCAATTAGAAGCAAAAAGAATATTTTAGTTTATTAACAGAAGAGGTTTTAAATGGCCTCAGCTACTGAATGAGAACAAAACACAAATGTTTAGGCAACCAAGATCAAATTACATACATTATTGATTTTTCAGAGCTAATGACGGGTGAACACATCCTGTAGAGGGAACGGAGATATGGCATTCCTGCACATTTTTATTAGTATCTGTTAACGTTGATATACTGGGGGGATATACTATATGTCCCGTAACCTTACACATGATACATTTCATTTTTTTCCCCAATATGTTAAAATTAGCTAATTAAATAACGGTGCATTAAAATATTCACATATTCTGTGTAGAAGAGTAATTTTCTCTAGAAAAAAACAAAACAAAACAAAACAAAACATTTTGACTGGGGGAGTCAACACCTGAACATTTATATTCGAAAAAGCATAACTAGTTTCAGACCAGGAAAACAGAAGACTGCCCTTCCTGGGGAATACCGGTAACTTTTCACATACCTTTGCCAATATGGCGGCGGGTGTTTTCAATGGTGGAATTGCGATTAACATTGGAGAGCAGGCCCAGGCAGAAGCGGTTCTTGTTGTTGGATGGATCAGTGAACCCATCCACCAGCACACTGGTAGAGGAGGCATGGTAAGCCTCACCCACACGGTTATTCAGCTCATAGTACACAATTGAGCACCAGTGGCTGGGCTCCTCATACTCCACTGGCTGCACATCTAGGAAGGATTAAAAGAAGTGTACCTTAGGTCTTCTGGCTTACAAATTAGTATTCTGGTGATATATCTAACCAGTAGAGGCCTGTATAGTGGTTCAACAGCACACTGGCTGCAGAACACACACACTGATGTGTCGACAGTGCACACACACTCCGACAGACACAGCAAGAGCTAGGCAGCTGGGAAGTACACAAAAATTACTTGGTCAAGGCATTTATCAGAAACATGCCCAGACCTCACTGGATTTAGAATTTCATGAGCCTGTATGAACGTAAAAACAATGCTCAGTAAAACTAACCACAATAAATAGGCATTATTCTCTCAAGGTGAAGCAGTTTATACTCAGTCTATGAGTAGAATTTGTCTTTAAATACGTGTTTTGCATCTTTAAGGATATTTTTGAGGGCTAAAGTAGCATTTTTACATACACTGCAGCTGCTATACCATGAAATATAATACAACAGACAGCTCATTGTACATTTTTTCATCATTTCAAATGTGATATGAGAGTCAAAATTATCATATGTCACCTTGTCTTTGCCTACTCCTTATTCTACATTACACATAGACAACATAATAGGCAGGCATGCAAAAGTAGTGTGATACATGACAAGGATTGTTCTGTGCACTGGCTGCAACCTTTGGTTTATCTATTAAAATTAATAAAACATCACAACAATCCCAAAAACCTGCAGTTTTTGCAAATGTATTGCATCCAAACAATCTGATGAAACAGACCATGCAAACTATCAGGGCAAATGCAACATCATAACAACCACAACGCACATTTACTTTACAAAATCATCAGAACAATCATTATAGCACAAATCCATATCACAATCTTTTGGGAAGTCTGTGATCAACTAACTTAAAGAGTGGAGGCTATACCACTCTTACCTCCTCTGGGCATGTTCTGAGGCACCATGCTGCTGCCAGTGTCCATAGACTGAGAGCCATCTTGCCCCATCTGCTCTTCCGGAGGCATGTATGCAGGGGGAGGGGTGTCAGCTGGAAAAAGACACCACAAAGAAAGCAGTCAGAAGTGGAAACACTGCTGCCAACAAATGGTCCATCCACATCAATACCCTAGAGTGAATGTTTAAATGGATGTTTACCGGAAGCACTACACCCCCCTCCCCAAACATCTTATGGAAAGCTTTTAGTGTCAGATTTCACAAGTCCTTGACATCAAAAGCCCATTCCAAACCAACCCATCACCTACAGCACTTTCCAAAAGGCGATCTAGTTCCATCAAAAGGTTCATGTAGTGCAAAATAAGATAAAGCTGTTTTATTGCTAAAGGGCACTGTGTAAGAAGAGCGTTAAGATTTGCATCATGACAGTCATAGATGCTGTAGTTGTAGATCAGATACAGTCTAAAGAAGTCCTGCACCATTTCCACCACTCATCATCTGAACCCTTCTCAACGCTGCTGTAACCACAGGACACCATGAACCATGTTTAAGAAGATACAATTGAATTAGGTCTGCACAATATAAGAATTAGTTGATGCCAATTGATGCTGATATGCAAAAGGGGTATTTTTACATTTATAAAATAAAGAAATAAATTTATGACACAATAACTTATTTCTATAGCATCCCAAATGGAGTAAATAACTCCCATTCATATGTTCAGCAAAGCCCAGCATCAGGTACAATAATTAAGCAATATTGTTCCAATATGTCTAATGCCAACCATTCTTTTGTGCAAAAACACAGTAAAACTGACATGAAGAAAATATCAGAGTGAACCAAATAGAAAGTCCTTTATTTAAAGCTTTATTTAAAAGAACCTGCATGATGTATGCCGATGCTAAAATAGCCCATAACTCTGCGATCCCTCATCATGCCCGAACATTGTTTTGCACAAAGCTCAGGAAACATTTCGTACAAGGCATAAGGCTGCAAGAGCAATGCTGATACAATGATGAACTGAGCAATTTAGGTGAATAAAAAGCAGCTTTAGTCCCCCTCTCAGACCGCTATAAAACATTAGCGTTCCTTACGCCTGACAGCACTCAGCCTGCGGACGCAGGCATCAGCAAATCCCACAGATCTAGAATGGGGACCAGACAAGCTTGTGCCCAGTGATGGGCACCAACACCACATTCATTTCATTGGGCTTTGCTGTGCTGCTTAGCTGGCATTTCAATTGTCCATGATACACAGGCCCCTTCACTGTACAGCTGACCATCATAATTCAACGTTCTTCTGGACCACAGAAATCGATATCTTTAAACCAACGAGCAATTCCATTTGCTAGGGCTATATTTACAGTATCTATTGCACTCTGTGTGGTTTAATATCAGCTATTATAATCAGCAATGTAATGCTACTAATCCTTGTGCGGGTGTTAAGTGTGTTTCAACAGTGCTGCAGTGAGTGGGGAGAGCTGTAAATGTGAATACCTGGGAGCTGGAAGGGGCTGGATGGACCCGAGCTGGCAGGGGAGTTGGGGTATGTGCCACTGCTGGCAGGAGAGGGTGGGTAGGGTGAATTTGGAGAGATAGGAAAGGACCCCCCACCACTGTGCTGCTGGAAGGACTCTGGGAAGGTGGCATTCAGTGGCATATGCGGCTCATTGTGGCTCAGGTTGCGGAACTGTACCAGAAGGCTGTGCTGGGGGTTGAACTCACTGTGTCTGGGCACCAAAACAGGAGGAAGCACTGAGGGAAGAAAGGGAAAAATTCTCAAACATGTATGTATACACATGCCACACGATACAATAATCATATACTACAAAATCTCCCAAAAAACAACTATAAAAAAAGAAAAAAAATCCTCACAATAAAAAAAACATCTATAAATGTATCATCAGGTATACTAACCTTTCATCTACACTCATTGACCATTTACTGGCACCAATAAGTGCAGATTTATAACTTAAAATTACACACAAAATCAATGTGATTCTTTTAATCATTTACAATCATTGCCATTAGTTGTGAAAACTCCCCAGACTGTAGGAGAGTGGTGATGTTTATGTGTGTATGTATATATGTGTGTATGTGTGTATGTGTGTATGTATGTATGTATGTATGTATGTATGTATGTATGTATGTATGTATGTATGTATGTATGTATGTATGTATGTATCTTACAAAGCAGTTCTGCCAAAGTTTGTAAACACCTCAGAGTCATGGCAAGGGCGAAAAAAATATGGGGTGCACTACAAAGTGCAATGTGGGCTTGATAGAATGGACAATATTTGTAGATATAAGCTAGTGCACCTAATAAACAGGCTCACTGGTTAATTTACACTCAGGGCCACTTCTCGATTCAAGATAATAGTGAAAGCAAAACAGCCCAGTCTCAGTGTGTTCTCTCCGATGAGACATGATATCTGTCCTTGAAAAGTTCAATACAGTAACCCCTGTCCACAGCTTTTTCAGAGCAGAGGGCAGAATAGATTACAGCAGCCGGAGAGATGAGCAATTTGATAGTCCCAACATTCTACAACCACTGGAAATTCACCATGAGAAACAAATGTGCTTTTATCTTGTTGATCAGAATTCTGTTCTTCGCTAAAACGTTGCAAACAGAGCTGTCAAGGCTTACCAGGACTTTCCACTCTTTTGTAATGGTAGGGGTTGATGCAAACTTCTTTCTGTTTGGAGCCAAATGGGTATTCGCACACCTCCAGGGGCTTGAGCTCATGGTGAGACTGCAGGTCAGGCCAGCGCCATACGCGACAGTAGATGACGTGGGGGAGGCCCTTCCTGTGGGACACCTGCAGTCGGCCGTCCAGTGAGCGTGGGATGGTTACGCACTTGCTGGGTTGCCCAGGGCTGCTCAGGGCCTTCTCCAGGTCCTCCATGGCACCTTTCTTTTTCTTCAGCTTCTTAACCAGTGCATCCACAGCCTTCTCGGCCCATTTCTCTTCTTCGTCACCCTGTTTCCAGCCAAGCAGGCGTTTCACTGCCGGGCTTGTAAAGGAGAACAGGCTGGACATAGAGGTCATCGTGCCACAATGCACCAGGAAGAGGGCGCTGAATCGTTAGTCAGGCTACACTGGGCCAGGAGGATGGCTGTATGTGTGTATGTGTTAGGGTATACAGGGAGGGGAGGGTCTTTAGCCTTGCACGGCCAAGGACAGGAAACGGAGGCAGGACGCAGCTGCTGGTGCTCAGGAAGGCCTGTGGTGGAGGGAGTGGGGTGGGGGATGGGGGGTGTAACCGGGTCACAACCACTTGGGATCTGGTGCAAGGGGCAAAGTAGGGGATGAAACTGATGCTGGAAACTGCTCTTAAAATGATGTTTAGCAGCACACTGTGTAGAGAGCAGCCGGTCTATTCCATGCTGTACACAGGATATGCACAGGGAAAGGTTACAAAACAGCACCTGCAAAACAGTTAAAAGATGCATTAAAATCACAAACACATTTCATCAACTACACACACACACCTATCAATCATCTGGAGTTTGCATACAAACATCCTCATGAATGTCATAGGACAGCCTGAAAACAGATGGTGCAATTTATACAGAGTCTAACTTGTATCATCATCTTAAAATTAAGGAGAACACAGCATTTAACCACGCCCACATATAGTCATGCTCAAATACTGGTCAAAATACTGCATGACCATCATCCAGATCTTTAAAAAAAGCCATACACCTTTTTCACACTAGCCTTTAAAATCAACACCACATTTGATACTAATCCCACAGCAGGATTTTCGATTGTCATTTTGTCTTATTTACTCAAGTTACAGCCGCTTAAAAGCCATTTCAATGATGTCATCCAAAGGTAAGATGGTATAAGGCACAAACAGACTATGTGCAAAGCAAACTGCACAATGCAAACACTAATACAAAAATCCTACACTATTAGATAATAAAAGAAAAAAAAGATGCTGATATTCCTAATTTGCATATTTGGTCTATGCATGACTGGCTACAACATTTATGCCAGTCCTCACGATGCCTTATCCTAAAAAGACTGCTAGTCTATCTTCCATAGAATGTGTGAGTGTGTTACATCCTATTCAGGTTATAAAAGAAAAAAAAGGCACTTATTTCGGCAAGTGCTGCCTGGGAAGTACCCATTTACCATGTGTTGTGGTGCACTATAACAGAGAACTATTGTGTTGCATCTGTAAGCAACAGGCTCTCCACGCCCCACCCAGGGAGCTCTCAGAGCGAGTCAGCAGAACAGGCGTAGAACAGCACAGCACACTCGAATCCAGCTGGTGGAAACGTTGTGAGCAAAGCAGGACAAAAAGGATATCAGGCCACTGTGAGCCACTTCCTGTGGCCACATCCCTTCCCCTCGACCTCCTCTTCAGCTGCCAAACATCACTTCTAACCCATCAGAAGAAACTTACTATTCAGAGGATTCCCATGTTCATGAAGACAGGGTACAGATGATAAGAATTTAAGGGCTCTTGGCAAGCAATGCTATTCATCTTTTTCGAAATATTTAGGGTGACTGGACAGAAAAAAGCTGCACAGTGTAGTTTAGCCAGTGATGATCCAGCTCCTCTGTATGCTCTCGCTGTCTAAAGTAGGTCACTTCTGCCTCGGCCCCCACAGAACCCAGTTCTGCCTCCCCGTTATCCCGTCCCTGCATGGGCCCTGGCAAGCAGACCAATGCAGTGACAGTAGATGGAACCATGAAGGTCAGGCATTACAGTTATTAAAGGAATGGTTCAATAAATAAAATATAATTTCCCCCTCGCCTCAGACATAGATAAGCTAAGACATGCCTGATGTCTAAAGTGTACTTATATAGTTTTGCCAGGAAGCTAAAATGCTAATACATATTAAGCTCACAGTTACAGAACAAAATTATAAATACACATTCTGAACACCAAACATGTCTTGATCTACTACATCAGGGGACAATTGTGCAATTGCATTTCTGTGTACAATTATTATAAACTTTAACCACAATAAGCTTTTAACCCCAATAGGTGACAATTTGTTAACGAGGCACCATAAAGTGTATAACCAGCAGTTTGGAAAAAAATTCTACACTTTTATATTTTCATTGGAAGCCTTGAAGGCTAGAAGAGTAGCAACTTCAGGTGTCTTGAGTGTCATGTGATGACGGGAAAGTTGCATCACTAAGGAAGATTATGTAGAAAAGTGCAAACAGCTCTGAAATTCATAATAAACAAGACCAAAATGCAGAAACTTTTAGAATGTGCCTTAATTTTGGTACTACAGGTGTTTGAATATAAAAGCTACAGAAACATGACATCTAACAGCAGCGAGTGATGTAAAATACTGGTGAAGACTGAATAATTCAAAGCCCTCCTATCAGCAATAATAAGCACTTCACTGAACTAGCAGCTTGTTCAAGTCACAATGACACTTTAATGGTGTGTGACTGATGACAGCAATACAATAACCTTTACTAGAGGAAGCACAGGACACGGCTTCTAGACATACAAACAAAGCACAGCACGCGAACTGTTCTCTATAGACTAAAACAGACATGCTGAATCTGGCCTACAACACCTTGTACATTCTTCTACATAAAACCAATCAAAAGCATTTACCTCTATCGATTTTTTACAGTCTTCATAGCAGCCTCGTGCTGCTCCAACACTCCTCCATTGGTGTCGGTCTAACCGAAACCTTAATGATGTAGGAGGATTAAAGCTAGCAGTAGTAAAGCCTGCAGCTCATGACTAAGTTAGCAAAGGCAATGCACTGCCTGGCCAAAACACACATCATGTCCTGACACAAACTATTTTTTAAGATATGAGACTCAATCACTGAGCATACAATCTCTGTCATTCGTTTCCCTAAAAACAAAAATAGCGGGGAGAGGTCACACCCACACAGCTGAGGTGCAGAGGGCTTAACTGGGCTTTGTTTTATTGGTCTTGACACCACACAGCTCCCTGTCCCTGGAGACTTACATCATCCTCACAAACAGCGCAGTCCCCTTTTTCGGAACATGGCACTGATTATTGTACTACTACTCTTTTAGGACTGAATTATGCAAAATGTATTTGATACTGAAAGAGCCATTTTGGAAGGTTGCATTATAAGTCGTTAATCGCTATGTGTGTATATATAAGCCAGAGAGACAGGGGATGGTTATAAGAGTGAAATTCAAGTGAAAAGCAAACACTAATATTTATTTCACATACAAGACACTGGGGGAAAGAGGGGAGGGAGGGAGGGGATACAGTGAGAGGGGGGGGGGGGGAGAGACAGAGCCATAGAGAAAGAAAGAGACAGAGACAGACAGAGAGACCAATACATGAGATACAAGGTATATACACAGACCCTCCTGTAAAGCACCTTAAAAATAGGTTTAACTCAGCAATGCTAACATTACCCAGTGCCCCTGCAGCATATCTCCACTTTTGTTCAGATTATTTCATAATGTAAACAATTTCAAACTTATTGTTAATTTTGAACTGTATTTTTATATAAAAATTATGCACTTCACACACCCGACCGGGTGAGTAGTCTGAATGGGTGGGTGAGTGTGCATGACGTGAGGTTTGTAAATGTATTCTGTTTTTAGTGCCTGTGAGAGAGAGCCATAGGAGAGAACAACAGTGAGGCAAAACACCAAAATGACACAAGAGACTTAAAAAAAAACTTCAAAAAGTTTACCCAATGTCCGCTAGTCATTCTTGAAATCTTGAACAAGCTGTAATACAGTCAATTCAATTTCACCCACTGATACAATATTACTGTATTAACCACTGAAATATACCCAGTTATAGAAGATCTTTAGAATGACTGTGTTTTTTTATTAGCACATGCAGCTGGTCAGAGATCCACACACACTCACACACTCACACACTCACACACTCACACACTCACACACTCACACAATCACACACTCACACACTCACACACTCACACACTCACACACTCACACACTCACACACTCACACACTCACACACTCACACGTTATCACAAAAACAAAGCTGTCTTTAAACCCTGAAAATGCTGACTTGATTTTGTGATGCACTGAAGCCACACCAACACTTTCCAACCATGACCCAACAAACCCAAACAGACGCAGGGTGTGCCATAACCAGTCCAAAAACATCTAAAAGCCTCTGGATCACTCTCTCATTTGGCCCGTCAGCTCCCCTTCTGACAATTTTTTATTCAAAACAGCCTGAGTGTATGTTGGAGAAGTCTTTAAATACGAACACACTAACTCATGCCTAGGTCAGCTCCAAGCTAACTTCATCAGAACGGGCTTCATCAGATTTGGTCCCACACTGGATGAGCTGACAAAGGCTACCAGAGCAGCAGAATCCCTCTGTGGCTTCAAAAACCTCCTAAAGATTAATCTGTCCAGGAAGCATCCCCACTCCTGAGACATCGTATTGCACTTCTCCCTACACCAAGATATGAGCACCAAGTACTCTTCACCAGTCATGAAACTTGACTGTTTCCTCATATTGTGAATGGTTTAGCATAAAAGTGTCTGCCAAATAAATGTAATGAAATCAGACACACTGTAGTGAGCTTAGACAATATTTAAACTGAAGAACACTTAGCCAGAGTATCTGTACAGTAACAGAGTTAAGCTGTGCCCATAGTGGTAAGGCTATTGACATTAAAAGCAGATCCATTCACACATTTTATCAGCCATTTGGAGAACAGCCTCAGATTCTTCATTATGCTACATGTTACATTGTTTTAATAAATATACATTTCAAGGTTCTAGATTAAGATAAAATAGCCCTTTATTATTCCCACAGGTGTGAAATGTGCACTGTTACAGGAAGTAGAGACTGGGATTAAAAGATTGGGATTTAACTTGTTTTAAAGCTAGGACATTTCTGCCCCACTAGCTTTTCTAAAGCCAACTACAGAAAACTTGAATGCACTGCACTGGCAAATAACTTTGGTTTTATATTAGATTCGATAACTTTAATTTTTAAGTTGAGATTTACAGAAATATTTGAACTGCAGCGGTGTAACAATATTAACAATTATATAGACAGACAGATATGAATGAGCTCTATGACAATATATACACAATACACAATGCTGTGTCCTCAGTTGCTAGGTATCAGCATTCACAAAAACAGCATCACAAAAACAGCATCAGTGCACCAGAAGGTTTGCACATGTAGCACCAGAAAAGACCTTGCAGAGTACAGCACTGGATGACCTGGGTTCAACATTCAACTAATAACAAAAAAGGCTAAACATACAGGCATGTGCTCAAAATAGCCAAGCAGTACTTCCAAGGACATGATTAAGTGGAAAATAATGCCAGTCATTATCAAACTTGCGTACAGAACACAGATTTCTAAAGTAACCAGATCACGCATTCCCCAGACATAGGAAAAGGCTTTCACCACTTCCCATGATGCTCAGCTACAAAATAGGGGTATGCATGATGCTTGTATGAGTGCACAAGGATTTTGGTTAAATATAAATTAGGGTTTTTGACTATGCATAGGAAAAGCTGGTGTTTCTTTACTAAAGTAAAAGGTTTGGTGTCATATGAAGTTTTGTGGATGTATAGTGAACTACTAATAAAATGAAACATTATTTAAATCAGGCAAAAAAATTAGTAAGCAAAGAGGGATGTGCAAAAAAAAAAAAAGAAAAGAGGAGTTTATGGCTTAGATGAGGGGATGAATATATGGGAGGAAGTTTCATGTGAAATTTCACTTTGTTTGGTCACTGCAAGTTTCATCTGCTGAAACTGCATTCATTAGAAACTGGGTCAAAAATGTATAGAAGTGAATGAAGCAAAAAAGGGATGAGCAATAAGAAAGGAAATTATAAGTGCTGGTCATTACTGAACTTTGAGAGGAAAAAAAAATCTATATTTTATAGACTCATGATGTCCAGTTATAAAACAACTATGAATGATGAACGTAGTTGTACTCGACTGTGCAGGGGTTTGACTGTAATAATGAAATCTTAGTTTTTTTAATGCTTAAAAAAAGATGATCACCAAACAACATTACAAGTTTGAGCTGGGTATAAAAAGCTGTTTGACTACAGATTAGAATGACATCATAACATTTAATTGTAATAACAATCCATCTCAAGCTTTTCCCCCTTTGCTTAGAATAGTCTGAACTGGCAAAATATACCAGCAGTATTATATACTTCACTACAACCAGTTTTACATGACTGCACATAAATTTGATTACACACACACACACACATTATATATATATGTAACACATACATGTGCTCATTGTCAGTTTATAATCACAGTTCAAATATATTTCTTATTCATTTTAATTGTGATGACAAACCTCAGTAAAGTTTTATATACTACATTAAGTTTTAGAAACGACATCAAGTTGAACATGACAGCACATGGGTTTGAGTTACAGAAACATGATTATGGATACATTTTAACTGTAATCCTTGTCAGTTTCTGCATGTGTTCAGAACAGTTTGAACTGACAAAACAAACCAATAACGCAGCAAAAGAAATTATTCACTAAATTATATCGAAATGAAAATAAAAGAAGCTAAAAAAAGACTACGAACAAGAAGTACATTCTTATAAACATTTTAACTGTAATAACGACACACTTCAGTTATTTTCTATAATTAGAACAGTTCATAATGACAAAATGAATCAGAAATTATGTAAACTTGTATTATTTACTGTACAACATCCAGTGATACAGGACTGTACAAGAGTTGGAGTTAAAAATGAAAACCTGTTTGACATGAAATGCATATTTATAAGCCTAAAACTGTAATAAAGCTACATAACACGCTACATGAACGAGTTTACTGTCTGTGAAACATAAAGACACGCCACGACATGCATCTGCAGCTCCTCTGCTCGTATTAAGGGTACTGTATGATACACAAACAGCCAAAGAAGCTGTTAATCTGGGTTACACTGTTTGCATTTTATCCTTTTCACTCTAAACTCATATTATTGCCCCTAAAAACACATATCAGCTTCAGTATTTTTGTGTGGATAGGCTACTAAGCTAGGAACAAGCTAACAGGCTAACCTACCAGCCAGGCTCGTTGTTAAAAAAAGTTGCTAGTAAGTAGCAAAGCAGCAAGATCACAACTCGTTATAACTTCAAAGGCCACAGCGTATATAATCGCATAATTAACAGTCTAATCGATTATAGAACACATAAAAAGTGGAAAAAATCGTTAACGAATCTTATAGTTTCTTTCTCTTCGTCTCATTAGCACGAAAAGTAGCAAGCTAAACTTTTTCAATCACTTCTCTACACCCCACCCCCTGTGGAAAACAGCCCAGACTGAAATAAAGTGGCTCAAAAACCCTCGAAAGCAGTTCGTGGGTTATGAAAAAGATGACATACCTCTGATGGATATCGTGAATATCCCTCAATATTTCCTTCACAAACACCAACATGAAGGAGGTTTTTCTCCCCTTTTTCCCCCCTGTCCGTCTCTCCCCCTCTCCTCGTCGCTCCTGCCCTGGCGTCAAAGAGACTGGGGCCGAAGAACCTCTGTCTGTATTCCTCCGCCTCTCTGACAGTCCCTCTCTCTGCTGGGTCTCAGCCTTATCTCTTGTAGGTGGTGGGATCAGAGGTGGGACGCTGATCTTGTTTAGTCATTGTACATGAACTCCTGTTAGTGATATTATTTCAAATTAAATATAATTAAGACATCTATTTTACATGTTGTGTGTTTGCGGGTGTATTTAACTTCATTGTGTTGTTGATGTTGGGTGCAATGGGACACTCACACTTCTGACTGGACCAAAAGTATCAACCTACTATTTTGGTCCCTCACTTTTATTTACAATTTGATTGTGCGTGAGTGTGTGTGTGTGTGTGTGTGTGTGTGTGTATGTGTGTGTCCATCGTGTTCTTGGTGCTGGCTGATTCATTTTTCTGACTGGACCAAAAGATCAACAACAGAAATGGGGTGACATTTTTGTCCCTCAGTTTTAATTACTTATTTATTCATTTTTGTGTTTGTTTAAGTTCATTGTGTATTATTAACGTAAAATGGCCTCTTATAATCATGTGTGGACATAGCACAAAATGTGAACAATGGGATCTTTTTTTCTTTACAGTAGTTAGCAGCCAGCGACGCTGCACCCGGGAAGCAGTTGTGCCACAAACAGTCCTGGAATTCAAACCCATGGCCTTCTTGAAGTTGGCTGCTATGCAATGAGTCATACTTTAAACTTCTGATTGGACCAAAAGAACAACAAGAGAATATGGGGCCTATCACACTTCAGTTTAAATCTGAAAGACACTGGATGTAGTAAGACATTTAATTTTTAAATAACTGAACACTATTTTGACACTGTTTGTACTTTTGCACTGAAAGGTTTCTATTACTTGTGCTGTTATTTCCCTGAAGTTACACAACTTTCCCCGAGTATTAGTTTCAGCCACTCTACCCACCTCTAGTGGGAATGGACAGGAACACTAATTTTCATTTTGTCTCAGCATCAAGTAATACCAAGCAGAATTAATAAAACTTGTGTATTTTAATAGACTTTAATTTGTATTAAATAAACTGTCCTATTAGTATATTTAATATAATGAAGCAACACAGTCCAGCCATTGTGGGGCCTATGTGTGTGTTTTCACTGGCCAGTTCATGGTAATGTAGTCAAAAGTCTAAAGATGGTTTACAGCTGGACAAACACTGATGGAACGTTTGTTTGAAAACAAGAATTTGTCTTTTAAAATAGTTTGGTATGATTGACTGCGCTTATTTGATTTCATGTTGATGTATATGAACCATAGCCAGCCATATTCAATATACATGACAGCTTTTGCTCTCTCTTAATATGCAGCCTGTAAAACCAATATTCCTCAGTGCAGTTAGTGCAGTGGTGTGTGGGCAGAAGTGTTGTGGCGGAAGGACACGCTGGGTTTGATCTTCTCTCCTCAGGACTGCTCTGAGTGCTCCGCAGCTGCGTGACGTCACGGTGTTTGGCTCCTCTCTGTCTGGCTTTGAAAACTCCACAGGACAAACGACCAATCAGGAGCCACGAGGCTGCGCAGGCGCACCAGCTCAATTTTATCTTTAATTGGTTTCTTTAAATATTATAGAATTTAATAGAGGGGTTGTAGTTCTTTTGGAAGTTTCTCATAATTTAAAATGTTTTATAATATACTGAAACCTCAGCCTTCATAATCACAGACATTGTGACAGTGATGTCATTATTGAGGGATATTTTTTCTATCTGTTTATATCATGAGTCTATATCAGGTGAGTATATCAGTCTCACCTCTCTGACTTTATCTCCAAAATATCTAACATGAGCTGTCCCTCTGATGAACTCCTTCCTGATCCTATCTAGCGTCAACATCTTGAGCTCTGTCACCCCCAGTCCTGTCTTTTCCTCATCGCCACTGTCTCCAAACCAAACAACATCGCTCGTCTCACAACTGTCTTGTACACCTTTCCTTTCATTCTCGCTGAAACACTTTTGTCACACATCACACCTGACACTTTTCTCCACCC
>JBBKCR010000031.1:6062284-6075719 GCA_037577295.1 Ladigesia roloffi | reverse complement strand
TGTCACACATCACACCTGACACTTTTCTCCACCCATTCCAACCTGCATGCACACGCTTCTTCACCTCTTTTCCAGTTTCTTCATTGCTTTGTACTCCAGACCCTAAGTAATTGAAATACTCTAACTTCTTTACTTCTACTTTACGAAATATTTTGAATAATATTTTACATTTAGGGCAGATTGCCATTGGACATTGCTTTGGGCATTTAAAACTAGACAGAAATGATAAGTGTTGATTTGTTAAATTGTAATGTAATTTGTTATATTGTAAAATGTCCAGCAGGGGTCTGTCTTTGTCCAGGATAGATTTTACCAGGGCTGAATGAGAGCCAGGGACCACAGAGGCTTTTGAATTCCCAAATATGCATTGTATGTACATATTAATAGTGTTATTGATCTTGTTAGTGATCACTATCAACTACTTTCTACAAGTAATACCTACTTTTGGCCTATTGGTCAGGGCAATGCCCCTGTGATTAAAAGAATGCGGGTTCAAATCCCAGGACTGCTAGTGGCAACACTGAAGTACCCTTGAACATGGTACCATATCCACACTCTGCTTGCCGGACTTACTTGGTGAATGTGTTAATGCAGGGGAAGTATTTCATATTGCACACACTGTGTGCTGCTGACTATAAGGGGCCATTTTATTTGTCAAAACAGTAAATCATGTAAATGTGGCCCTCATGCCTGGATAAGTGAGCTATTACCTTTATTCTGCTTTCATGGAAGAGTAGTTTGAGCTTCAAGAAAAAAAACTGAAGATGATCTTCACAGGGAGAAACACGGCAAGACAGATCGGAAAACCTTACATCTCCTCTCCTCTGTGTCTCGGATATTTAATATCCATTTGGAAATGACTTTGAGATTTAAGTGCCAGTGGAGGTTTTATCTCTAGCCCAGCTTATCCAATATAAGCATCCTCACTTATAAAAACTACTATTGATAATAGAAGTGACAATAATAATAAAAACTAGCAGTCATAATCTGGTTTCTGGAAAACAGCATCTCATTTTTGTAAAGCTATTTTCATCAAAACAAAACCATGTGTCGCCTAAAGGAAGACATTGCTTTTTAATTGAAATGTATATAATAACGTTTTATTATTTCATAAAGACATGTAGACTGTGAAGGTACGTTCTCCCTGAGAGCTGTGCAGGCTCTGGTGCTCCAGGAGACTCTCGGGGTGTCTGGCCTGTAGTATAAGGAAGCTATTGTGGGAGATGCCCACATAGTAAAAGGCCAGGGCAGAGGGCAGCAGCTGTAGCACAGGTCATGTATGGTAGACTTTTACCAAAACATCTGTCTCTGTCTATAACAGGGGTGCCTCTGGACTGCAATCATGGCGTAGAGGCCTATTCTTTGATGCTTGACAGTTCTCATCCTTTTATCACGTTTTTTTTTATATAAGTTACCTAGCAGGAAAACTAAACACAGTCTGGTTGTTATTGTAAACTCTTTCGCTCTTCAGTGAGACCATGTCTGGCTAAGTAAAGCAGTTCAACAACATTTGACAAGGGGAGTTAATAGGAAATTTATGACTTGCATGATTATTATAGGAGTCTTTTGCTTCCAATGAGGCATTGGTCGGTTTCAGCTTCAGGCCTAGTTTATGGCCTTGGAATTTTTACCATGTTTTATTTTGACTAGATTTCTGAGATTTCTACTGTAACCTCCTTTCAACTGCAACTGTTTAACTAATGTTTCCTATGGCTTTTTGATCCTTTCTCCCCCTTCAACAGCAGTGTGGAATTTGGCATACGGTGTGTCCAACACCACATTATCGAGTGTTAATAACTCTGCATGTGTTTCACATTACAGCTCTTGCACTGATTTAGATTCCTTAAGTCATCTCTGTAACAAAGGTTGGAGAGAAGACACTCCCTCTAATGCACACACACACACACACACACACACACACACACACACACACACACACACACACACATACCTAGTACTGTGTGCAGTGAGAAAGCAGACCTCTATTTTGCTGATTACCAATGATTCCAAACATATAACAGAAGCGTCATTTAAATAAAATACGTATTATGTATTTTTTCTAAACAGAGGAAACATATTTCTAACTCTCCCAAGTTTCTTATTTGAAGTATATTATATTCAGAACCAAATTCTCTGTCTGTGATTCTCAAATTTAATAAGGAACATGATCACAACAGTTTTTTATTGATGTTTCCATCCATTTGTTGAACCACTTATCCTTAACTAGGCTCACAGGGGTGCTGGAGCCTGTCCCAGGAGTCACAGGGTGAAAAGTGGAGAAACACCCTGGACAAGTTGCCAGTTCATCACAAATTAGACTCATTCACTCCAAGGGGCAATTTAGCATCTCCAGTTCCAAGGCTTGACATTAATGGTGTGCTGGACCATGAAATCCGCATGTACATGAGGAGAACATGCAAACTCCACACAGAAACAAGGACCTTTTTGCTGTGAAGCTCTGCTACTCATGTATATCTACAGTATATGGACAACACTTTTGGGACACCATTACACTCACATGGACTTTAATGACACTGCTCTTCTTGGAAGGCTATCCCTGAGATTTTGGAGTTTCTGTGGGAATTTGTGCCCACTTATTCTGTAGAGAATTTATGAGGTCAAACAGGTGGACAAGAAGGTCTGGCTAGCAATCTCTGTTCCAATTCACCCCAAAGGTGTTGGATGGGGTTGAGGTCTCTGCTCTGTGCGGACCAGTCAAGTTCTTCTCCACTGAACTCATTCAATTATGTCTCAATTATGTCATGCTGGAATAGAAAAGCTTCTTCCCCAAACTGTGTCCAAAATATCTTTGTCTCAATACTTTTGTCCATATAATGTACTTCAGCCACACATGCAAATGCTGTAAACATTGAACAAAAGGTAAAAGTCTGCAGTTAGTACAATAGCACTTGAGGAATGCTGTTAGGTTGCTATTGGCTTCAGTTTAAGGTGACTCAGCAATAATAGCATGATTGACTGGACTACACCTTTAAAATAATTTTGCAAAATACCCTGAAGAAAACACCTTCTCTGTATTCAAACTGCCAATATGGAAGCATGGAGACCACATGAAACAGAGTATCCTCACACTCCAATCCACACTGTGACCTTTAGTTGCTGTACAATGTACCATACACTGTTTAGGCTTTCAGCAAGTGTGTCTGGCAGACGCTCAGTGGCCTCACAGCTGGCTGTGTCAGCCCGCTGGTCTCCAACTGCATTAACAGCCTGCCAGTGTCTGGCCCTCAGAGTAAAATCCTGCTGGAATGTTTCAGTCAGACCAGTGGCTCGGCTGCCAGCTGAGAGAGCTACTGTGCACATATGTTTTCCTCTCTGTCTTCATTAGACACACTAAACCATGAACTAGCGCAAGACCCAGACCGAGAATTATGTATAGACATAATACAAAATGTCAGGTTCCTTGTAATTTGTTCTTTAATGTTACAACATGCTCATTTGTGTGAAAATGTCCATAAAAACACTTAAGTACCTTTTCTTTTTCCTTACTTACAGGTCACTGCTGGTACCACAAATGCATTCCACTGTCTAATAAGTAATAATTTATATCCCACACAAGTTTGTTATTCCTGCACTTCAGCTAAACAGATCCCGAGAGTTTAAAGAAAGAGTTCAGTAATATAGCGGGTGATAACCACTGGAATGAAGTAATGATCTCACATCTGTGGTTAAAATTGGTCATTTTATTGTGAAATGTGTAAATACTCTTCTTTGGTTCCTCACAAAAGGTTTTCAGTACAGTGCTCACAATCTACTCCTTAAGTTTGCCGTACTACTTCAGATTTCCCAGAAAGTCCCCATTCATCCACCACAACTTTCCCACCACAATATCACTTGGGTGTAACATTGACATTATCTTTTGTAGTTAATTTGTATGTATGTTGCATTTGTATGTATGGTGGATTTGAAATGTCCTCAGTCATTCTTGTGGGAGGCGGTTTCAATGTTTATTTTGTTTAATGTGGCTCCACCTTGGCTGCAGTTTCGGCTGGGTGGATGAATAGGAGTCTTCTCCAGATGCAAAGATGTTTGGGTCAAACTTTAAGTACACATGAACATGAGTACAGTAAGTGTAAAATGAATTGTGTTTGTTTTGCATATGTTCAGCTTCGGCACCATCAGAAAAAAAGAAATTTAAAAAACGTAAACTTTACCTGCACTGGTATGTGCCCAAATAGCATTTTGTTCCAGCTTAAACCATGCAAACATGCTACATTTATATCAAATAACAAACCTAACAAAAAAGTGGAAATCAAACAAATCGTTTGGGAATATCTGACCTATAGTACTATTCAGACTTAAACTGAGATAGAGAAGTCAAATTAACAAGTATTCAAAACTCATTAAGCTACATGGCTAATTACATCTTCAGTTTGCAGTTCTTTAAAATATTGCTTTTCACCCCAGTGGAAATATTTGGCATTCAAAAATACTGTAATGCAAACATTTTTACCTCTTTGTCTTTTGTTTTCCTACAAATCAGTTAATTACCTCCTCACTGCTCATAAGGCGATGACTTATTGTGCACTTCATTCTACCTAAAGCAGTAAAGACGGGAAGTAATTCAGTTTTTCGCAAAAACGCTGAGATTACTAGGCTCGGGTCATTGTTCTGCTGGACCGACTGTTCAAGACTTTCTGGAAGAGATCTTCTGCAATAAGATAAGAAATTGAGCCATTTACAAAGTCCTGAATCATTGGCATTAGATGCATCTCATAATAGCCCAAAAACAAGTTATCAAAAACTGATTTCTCATTTTGCTGAATTTTTTAAAGAGTATTTACCATTTTTTGTGATTTGTGGCCCCGCCTATGAAGAAAAAAGAAGATAATATGTAGTTTTTAATTAATATAATGATGAAAAATATAAAACTGACTTCAATAATTCAGTCTAAAATGACCTTTTCACATGTTCTAAATTCACTGAAATGTAAAAAGTAAGACCTGATAACGCCATAATTCACCTTGACTGCAGAAGTACGACTTGTTGACAAGCTGTCTGCCTGGTCACTCACAGTTTTAGGTGCTAAAGAAAAGTCACATATGCTGTAAATAAATGCTAAAATTGACAATGCTTAAATAAAAAAGATTCAGACCGGAACAATAAGAACTTACGCAGTGGCTTTATGATTGAACCAACAGCATGCACCACTCCATTAGTAGCCATCATGTCAGCATCAACAACTGGCACCCTGTTGACGTACATGGTGGAATTCCGCTAGAAAGAGAAAACATGTTGTTTTAAAACCACAATAACAATTGTAAACACATGCTAAACACATGCTTGAGCAAGTATAAGATTCTTCTTTCTGTTCATTGTATCCAACTATTACTACGCATGCCTAAAGTATCCAAATTGGCTGATTGAATATGTGATTTCCTAGCTGTTTGAACTCAAATAAACAAACATTGCTCATCACTGCCCTCTACAGGTTCTGTAGAGTTAATCAGACCGTAGAAAGATCCATGACGTTTCATTAAATACCCTTTTGTAAACACTTCATTAACCATCCCTAATTCATATTTTAAAGGTGATCATACTACTCTTACACTTTGTGCCTGTAGTAGACCTATTCAGTTTTCTTACAGCAGCACCAGTCAATAAGCAGTTTCTTATAAATTAAAAACAAGGAATGAGATGGCTCTCTAATGATCAAAACAGATATGAGAACTTGTAATGTAATTAGTTTTGGGTTCTCACCACGCCTAGCTCCAGTTTGTCTCCTGAGAGGGGCTTTATTCTGGTATGAGATGTCACCCCACCACTAATGAGAAACTCATCACCTATGTGGTACTTCAGAACTTTGGTGAGTTCTTTGGGATCTCCTGCACAGAATATGGCATGGACAAGCATTACACATGTTAATATTAGTAACATGAAACAAAAAGGTTATAGACAAGAAGTGGAGAAATATAAAATAATGTGCTGAAAAATGGCAGTAACTGTGTTTTTTTATATACATAGTATCAAAGTTTGAAGGCAGGACCGTACTTGTAAGTTTGTTGAGGTCAGCTGGGGCCATGGCACGGAATGCATCATTGGTGGGTGCAAAGATGGTGTAGGCTCCTTTTTTGTTCAACAGCTCTGTCAAGCCTGCTTTCTGAATGTTGTCCACTAAGATGCTGTGAAGGAGAAAATGATTAAAATGTATTTAGAAGTGTACACTCTGAAGAATTAGCTAGATTGGCATGCCAGTTTTCACCCATTACATCAGATTTGTGCAGGACTCTTAGCTTCATGTTAGAGCTTGCTAGCTATCATTATGAAACAGTGTTGAGAGGACTGACACTGAGGTATTTGAATGTGGGTGGGATGGAGAACAGCTGCATATACTCTTTCAGCCTGTTAAACTGGTTAAAACATTGTCCCATTTTCAGGGGATTTTTGCCCCATGGGTATTTTATTTTGTTTTTGAGCTTCAAAGAACGCAAAGGATCATCTTAAAATCAGGCAGGAGCTGTTGGGTTTGTGAATATTTCTCCACCTTTCTGTTCAAAGGCACCTCAATCCTCATTCATGTGTTAAATCTTCACCTTTCTGTTTAAAAGGACATGGCACCTAAGGCCTCAATCATGTGTAAACTGACATTATCTGGTAGTGATTGATCATCAGCTGTTCACCTGAAACGACTGTCAGCCTTCAGAACATCCATGACTGTGCCCATGGGTGGAGCCAGGACCTTTTCCACAGTGAACATGGTGGCATAACGGCCTGTTTTGTCGTGGGCAGCGATGCAGGCATTCTCAATGCAAAGGTTCTGCAAAGCACATGGCAGCAGTAAGTTTAGGGTGGTTTGCTATTTCCATCAGGGGTGCTGATTCAAGACTGTGTTTTCCTGGAAGATAGATGGTGTGCAAGTGGCTTCGGGAAATCCAGAGGAGAGCTTTCTGGTCGCCTGTGAATTCCATTACGCAGTAGAAATGCGAGACTTCAAAAAGCATTCAATACATCACCACTATTATGAACATGAATGGAAAATAAAGAAGTAAAACCAGTACGACAATTACTGGGTAGACTGGGGTTTACTGCTTCACATCATCATCCTCCTCTTACAGTAATATAGCAAAAAATCTCCTACATACTGTAAATTTGTCATAAGAATAACAAATGATCAAACACAACATGTAATTTAAAACAAGAAGTCCCGCCACCACGCCATAGTCTTTTTTTTAAATGTATTTCCTAATGTCTTATAAATGTCCATTACACAAACCAAAATGTCACAATAATTTTTCATTATGAGGATTGATATTTAACACAGGCAGGGACAACTATATGTAATTTTTCAGGCATGCTCTTTTTCTAGGTTTTAACTGGAATAAAATATAAGATCTATCAGATTTGATTTTTGGCCTTGAGTAAGTCTGTAGCAAAAAGATAACTTACATTTCTGTACACAAACACTCTAAGTTTATTTCCTCCAAGGGTTTCCAGCTCTTGTCCGTGATACAGACCCTTGGAGGACACACTGCTCTTCAGAATGTGGTTCCTCAGCACTTTTTTCAGATCAGGAGTCATAGCCACACTGCCTGTGTAGAAGTTTCATAATCATACTAAAATGAGCAAAAATACATCCTTTTTCAGACATGTCAAGCAAGGAAAGCAAAACCAAAAAAATCTCACCTTTAAAAGCATCGTTTAGAGGTGCTATCAGTGTCACTGCCTCTGAGCCGGTAAGATGAGGACTAAGACCAGCATCTAAGAAAAGCTTTGTAGCTGTGGAAACTTGTGGAGTTCCCTCAGCCAGTTCTTTGAGGGTCTTAGCTATAAGAAAGAAAATGTAAACATAATTTTTTCACTGTTATATTGAAACCGATAAGATAAGCAAAGATACATTTATTGTTTAGCAAGTCTAAATGTGTGATTGGGAACATGAAAATGAAAATGTGTTCTTAAAATGCTACCTGAGTCAGGGATGAGAAGTTCATTAATGTAATGGACAACTCCGTTAGTACCAAGCTTGTCCTTCTCTGTAATGATGGCTTTGCCATTGAGGGTCATCTCTCCTCCATCACAGCCCACTTCCAGCACTGTGCCCTGTAGAGTTTCCATAGGTGTTCCTGCCACAATCGACTCAGAGCAATGCAAGTTCTTCAGGATGTGGAAATTCAGCAGATCTATAAATGAAAGATAAAGTAAAGTCACTAATAAAGGACCATACCAAGCAGCTTCGAATTTAAAAGTGAATGGATATTAGATTTACTCTCAGGTTTAAAAAACAAGAAACCTCCCTCATAACATTTGGGAACTGTGCAAAATAAAAGGTAAATGGTAACCTTTAAGTGCTACAGGGTCTCCCAAAATTCTGTCCAGCATTTCTTGAGGAATCTTCTTAAAGGCCTCGTTGGTTGGAGCAAAGATTGTGTAGGAACCCTCATTTTCCAGCATTGAAGTGAGACCAGCAGCTGCAATAGCCGTCTAAAGTTAAAGGAGAAAGTAAGAAAGGATAAATAAAAAAGTGACTTATATGTTTGAGTTTGTTTTACTTTTTTCATAGGTTCATGAACTCAGTCCTACTTATTTTAATATTTAATATTTAGCTTCCTCTACCTGCAATGACTCTAACTCCTCTTCAGTCTCAAGGAAAGAGTTAACATTGTTAGTGATGGCTGTGATGACTCTGTCAACAACGTGCACAATTCCATTAGTTGCATGTTGGTCTGTCTTCACGAGTCTTGCACAGTTCACTGTCACAATCTACAAAAAGGTTTCAAAATAAGAACATCAGTGTTAAATGAATACCAGTGAGAAACATACTGTTATAAAAGGTTCACACAAGCTCTATGAGAAAACAGTTAAGGCTTGACACAGACACAGAACAATGTGAAGTAGCTCAGGAGATAAAATAAACAGCATAGCTCCAGAGATGCTACTATAAACACGGCTGCTAGTGCTTTCAATGGTTAGTCACAGCTGCATGTTGACGTCTTAAACCAGAAATCACTTACTCCATTGGGATAATGGTGGATATGAACGTCAAAGTCCTGGTACATGGACGGGAACGAGGAACCATGCTTGAGATCTTCGGAAGTCAAGCGTTTGTTGACCATGTGGTAGTGCAATGCATTGAGGAGTTCAATGTTGACGTTGCTCACTAAGGCATCCAGAATTTCCTAAATGAATGACAATACATTATGTTAGCAATTTATTCTCTTCACTATTTAACCAATTAATATTTACAAAGAAAAACATTTTAATAATGCCAAAAGAAGCCAAAAGAGAAATCTGAAAAGTGAGAAATCAGAATAGAATAGAATTTGTCCTTATACATTTGCCCATATCTTTATTCAAAAACAGCATTAGGTATTTTGTGACCCATTAGGTGTGTGTGTTGTCTCACAGTAGGGAGTGCGGCCCAGGCTTCGTTGCTGGGAGAAAAGAATGTGAAACTGCCAGGTCCTTCAATCTCGTCTTGCAGCTTAGCTCTCTCAGAATACATTTTAGTGGTAGTAGATCCCACCACACCCAGGGTCTTGAAGATATTCACCAAAGGCATCGCTAAAAGAGATTCGATATTGTGGACAATCTCAGTCAATGTATTCAGGGATAGACATTCACTTAGTGTTTCTGTGTTATTCATACCTGCAGGACAGCCTTTTTCTCCAACAACCTTTTCATAACCTGGGCAGCATTCATAGGAGATCACACTGCAAATCAACAGTAAGAAGAGCAAGAGAATCATTTTAATTTGGCACAATATAATTCATCATGTATATGGCACAGTTGTATTCTGCAGTTAGGTCACTGTGGCGTGTATTAAGTAACCAAATGGAACGCAAAGAAGTACAAAGAAGCTCCAAATAGTTAAGACTAACTGAACTCATTTTTAGTGTGCTCTCTATGGGAGGGTAGGATTGTCCTCTCTCTCCTCATCTTTTAGGGCACAGCTCTAGAAATATCAATGCTATGGTGTGATCTCAGGGATCTCTAGCTCGTGGGTGGAATTTGAGACGACTAAAATTGGGAAGAAAATTGGAAAAGGATTAAAAAACAAACACCTCTGCTGAGAGATCATTAGTCATACTCTGAAGGGAACTGGCCCACAATTCTTTTTCAATAATGGGAAGTGTCTTTGTAGCCACAGTGCCAAACCAGCTGCAGCTCTCAGCTCTGCAAACATCACACCCCATGGCAAACCGCAGCACTCCATTCTGTTTCCTTCTAGATACATGCATTTCCATAATAAATCTGCTATGGGCTTGAGTTGGCCTTGGAAGGTCATAAAATCTAATTTCCTTAAAAAGAATCCAAAGACACATCGCTGGCCAGAGGAAACTCCAGAGAAGGGGCTTTGGGACCTATACTGAAATAACAACTCCTGCCAGTACAAACAAAAGAGACATTCTTAGGAATTGCCAAGCTGAGGTGAAAGGATAGGGCTACTGGATATTGTTGCGAGACATCAGGTTTGCTTTTTCGCACACAAATAATTTTTTCGGATATAAATAGCACATCATAGGTTTAATGAATTAATGTTAATGATAACTAATTAGTATTTAGGCTACACCATAAAATGTGAAACATGATGTGAACAATTCGTGAAGCTACGGCAAGAACTACATTTGATGCATCCCTATTTATTGACATTACTGTATTACACTCTATGGCTATTACAAAACTAAACATTTTTAGTAATTCTTCATAGCTAAAATAAATGCAAGATCATTCTAGATGTTTACTCTTGCATATAAATGGAAATTCTACCTTATCTGGTCTGGATTCCATTTTTAAACTATGTAACATTGTTATACGTGACCCCAAAATATAAAGTAAAAAGGGCCAAACCCAAATAAACAGGACAATCCTGATATTTAGGAATAGGTTACACTTGTAAAACACAGAGAACTAAAAAGCAGACTGAACTGATTATCAAAACAGATGGTAACTCAACTCTTATTTGTTCTACGCCAGCATAAACAAAGATGGTAGCCATGGATTTCTGACAAAATAAACGGCTCGGCTGCATTAGTCAAGCACGGCATGCATTAAACTTTCAAGTAATGTAGCAAGTTGTCCACTAGAAGTGTAAATTTGCAAAAGGCTCCAAAAATGATGCTGAAATCATCTCAGAATTCGAAAAATGAACCCTGCCAGCTGAGTCACCACATTTGTCTCATTGCTGCAAAAAGTTTCAGTTCCTTTAATACAATAACCACAGAAAACAGCAACATAACATCCCTCACCAATGTTTTGCAGTGATTTAAAACTTCCTCAAATAAGCCTAAATACTATTATTGGTTTAAAATTAATTTGCTCCAGTGATTTCTGCTACCACAACCAACACACAGAAAACAACCCACAGACCCCACCAATGCCTTGATAACAGACAACAGATTATTTTCATATGTTAAAGTCTGAGAGCTACTTGTGGAGCAGCAGGGGGTATTACATGGTTCCTGTATACAGAAACCTTATGGTTTCTCCTCGAATGACCCAGAGACACACAACCATACAAAGGCTTTTTCTGTTCCAGCAAAATGCCCACAACCCTCCAAAGGTCTTATACCCAAAAGGGGTTTCTGCAAATCAAGCTGCGTTCAAGATGATATCCTAGAATCCTGTTTTCACAAGCCGGGTTGTGTCCTTTCACAGCCAGGCTCCAGAGACTTCACACACTTGTGAGACTAGTGGAAAACTCCCTCAGTTACTTGTGAATGATTTGTGTGTGTTTGGGGGGGGATATTAGACCCTCGACAGGACTTGCTAAAGCAGTCATTTCCTAAAAACGTCCAAGCGCCCACAGCAAGTCTCACTTCCTCCCTTGCTTTCATGAGACTTGCTATGAAAGAAACACTGTTCAGAGAGGATAAGATGAATAAAACAAGTCTTGCTCTTCCATCATATGGTCATTTAACTAGTTACAATAGTTACAAGCAGTAGGCTTACACTGCTGTTGGAGCGCAGTTATAAAACTGCTCCATTATTATGTCTGCACATGTAACACTCCACACATGTGGTTCCCCTTCTGTCCTGATATACATGTCTATGGAATGTTCAGGCCAGTAACGAATAACACCTTTCCCCCTGTGGGAACATTAAAAGGGATGTCAATCATAGCGAGCTTCTGTGGAGGCCTCTAAGCCCCGTTTCCATGCCTGCATTTGAGGTAAAATACAGAAGAGCCCTCAGATTTACCAGCAGTTTAATCCCGCTAATTCTGAAAGGCATCATTAGGAGACACATGGAAGCCATTATCAGCAGAGGTCCCAAATTTAGGCAGCTGATAAAATAATTAAAAATAAAATAAAAAACCTTTACATGAGATGAATCAAGTGGTGATAGTTCAACAAGCTCAGTAAGGCTATTCTAAACACACCTAAAGCTTAAAGGAAGATCAATTGGGTTTGTATTTCTGTAAAACAAAATCTATCAACAGTTTCTAAAAAAGTTACTTTTAACTGCTGTTTAAGTGGTACATGTAGCCTGTAATATAGAGAAAAGTTTGAGAATACTGTAAGAATATTAAAATTGAGAATACAGTATTCGTAGATTGCACCAACCACTATCAATATAATGGGTTTTGGTTAGGTATCACAACAGGCAACTGAACAAATCTAGGATGGTGTACATTTTGACTGAGTTTGAACAGAAAGGTGCTATATAGGTGCTAAAAATGTTTGTAAGGGGCCAGTAAACAGTACAAAAGCTTTTTTGACTTCACGGGACTCCCAACAGCACTGTGGTGATAATTAGAGGGCATGCTCTAAAGTTATGCCAGCTCAGCATCAGCCAATGATCATGCCCTTTATTTCTCAGAATCAGGTGTGATTCAGTGGCCAAAACTTATTTTAAAAATTGCAGCACAGAAATCTCCCAGGAATGGCATAGAGTTTGGCCAACTCTAAAGCAACCATGGCAGCCAGTGAAATACTAAATCGAAGCAAAAACTTATTTACATTTACTTATGATTCCATAAAGGCGTTTCGGTCCTCTAGGAACACAAAATACTCAGGACTTAAGCGGTGATAGGAACTTTCTCTCCCTAAGGCTACGGCACACACATTGCTCATCTGCTAACTATTATCACTATTGTTCTTTGGCCGGTAACTAAGTGATGCGGGAAATCAACTGCTTTTCCACATGGCATGTGGTGACCTGTTTCAAAGCGCCGCAGGGAATTTTAGCAAGATGTGCAATATTTGAATACGAAGAGTATTTTTTTCTCTCCTTAAATTTAATTCAACTTGATGGAAACCGAACACAGAGCAAGATTTGTGAATGCAGTGAACCTATAGGCATATGTAAAATGTTGCATAATGTATTCCTTGCAAAGACAATGTGCAATATTGGCTTGTTTGCCATTGTTCATTGATGAATAGTGATCTCCTAGCAATTAATGCAGTAAGCATTTCCCTATAGGAATCTATCAGTAGTATAATTACTTTGTGTATATATACTCAACTATATATACATATAT